>MU249673.1:0-120000 GCA_018977245.1 Lethenteron camtschaticum | reverse complement strand
CCTGGGCCTCCCCTAGGTCGACTCAGCCTCAAATGAGTACTTGGTACGGTGGTGCAGTTAAACATCGTTGTCGTCGGTTGTTGGTGGTGGTGGTGCCCGTGACTGCGTCGTGAACTCCGCGTCCGTGAAGGGGTTGTGTGGAATGTCATCTTGGGCCTCCCTAGGTCGACTCAGCCTCAAACGAGTACTTGGTATGGTGTTGCAGTTAAACATCGTTGTTGTCGGTTGTTGGTGGTGGTGGTGCCAGTGACTGCGTCGTGAACTCCGCGTCCGTGAAGGGGTTGTGTGGAATGTCATCCTGGGCCTCCCCTAGGTCGACTCAGCCTCAAATGAGTACTTGGTACGGTGTTGCAATTAAACATCGTTGTTGTCGGGTGGTGGTGGTGCCAGTGACTGCGTCGTGAACTCCGCGTCCGTGAAGGGGTTGTGTGGAATGTAATCCTGGGCCTCCCTAGGTCGACTCAGCCTCAAATGAGTACTTGGTACGGTGTTGCAGTTAAACATCGTTGTCGTCGGTTGTTGGTGGTGGTGGTGCCAGTGACTGCGTTGTGAACTCCGCGTCCGTGAAGGGGTTGTGTGGAATGTAATCCTGGGCCTCCCTTAGGTCGACTCAGCCTCAAATGAGGACTTGGTACGGTGTTGCAGTTAAACATCGTTGTCGTTGTTGGTGGTGGTGGTGCCCGTGACTGCGTTGTGAACTCCGCGTCCGTGAAGGGGTTGAAGGGTTGTGTGGAATCCGCGGACTTTCACAAATCGGCCCCGCCGAGTTTCGTGTCGACGTTTTACGGCGAGGGCATGCCCAGTGGTTCTTTCCTTGTCCATCCGCAGTAGAGGATGCTGCTGCTGTTGCGTGCAGGCTAGTTGCAGGGTAGTTGCAGGCTAGTTGCAGGCTAGTTGCAGGGTAGTTGAGAGGGCCGTGTGAGACGCTACCGCAGGGAGTGTTAAAGTCTCGGTGCCAGAAATAAAAATACTCGTCTCGAAATAGCGCAGAGACACAACCACCACTACCACCACTATAACAACAACAACCACCACCACTACTACAACAACAACCACCACTACAACAACCACCACAACCACCACAACCACNACTACTACAACAACAACCACTACAACAACCACCACTACGAACCACCACTACAACCACTACAACAACCACTACAACAANCACCACTANAACAACCACCACAACAACCACCACTACAACCACCACCACTACAACAACCACCACCACAACAACCATCACCACCACTACAACAACCACTACAACAACCACCACCACCACTACAACAACCACCACCACTACAACAACCACCACCACTACAACAACAACCACCACTATAACAACCACCACCACCACTACAACAACCACCACCACCACTACAACAACCACCACCACTACAACAACCACCACCACTACAACAACCACCACCACAACAACCATCACCACCACTACAACAACAACCACCACTAACCACCACTACAACAACCACCACCACCACTACAACAACCACCACCACCACTACAACAACCACCACCACCACTACAACAACAACCACAACTATAACAACCACCACCACAACAACAACAACAACCACCACCACTACAACAACCACCACCACTACAACAATCACCACCACCACTACAACAACCACCACCACTACAACAACCACCACCACTACAACAACAACCACCACTATAACAACCACCACCACCACTACAACCACCACCACCACTACAACAACCACCACACTACAACAACCACCACCACCACTACAACAACCACCACCACAACAACCATCACCACCACTACAACAACAACCACCACTATAACAACCACCACCACTACAACAATCACCACCACCACTACAACAACCACCACCACAACAACCATCACCACCACTACAACAACAACCACCACTATAACAACCACCACCACTACAACAACCACCACCACCACTACAACAACCACCACCACAACAACCATCACCACCACTACAACAACCACCACCACTACAACAACCACCACCACTACAACCACCACCACTACAACAACATCACCACCACTACAACAACAACCACCACTATAACAACCACCACCACCACTACAACAACCACCACCACCACCACTACAACAACCACCACCANTACAACAACCACCACTACAACAACCACCACCACTACAACAACCACCACAACAACACACCACCACTACAACCACCACCACTACAACAACCACCACCACTACAACAATCACCACCACTACAACAACCACCACCACTACAACAACCACCACCACCTACAACAACCACCACTACAACAACACCACCACCACTACAACCACCACCACTACAACACCACCACCACTACAACAACAACCACCACTACAACAACCACCACCACTACAACAACACCACCACTACAACAACCACCACCACTACAACAACCACCACCACTACAACAACCACCACCACTACACACAACCACCACCACCACTACAACAACCACCACCACTACAACAACCACCACCACTACAACAATCACCACCACTACAACAACCACCACCACTACAACAACCACCACCACACAACAACCACCACCACTACAACAACCACCACCACTACAACAACACCACCACTACAACAACCACCACCACTACGACAACCACCACCACTACAACAACCACCACCACAACAACAACCACCACACTACAACAACCACCACATACAACAACCACCACAACAACCACACCACCACCACTACAACAACCACCACCACAACAACCACCACCACTACAACAACACAATCACAACTACAACAACCACCACCACAACAACAACAACCACCACTAACAACCACCACCACAACAACCACCACCACTACAACCACCACCACCACTACAACAACAACCACAACCANAACAACCAACAACAACAACAACCAACTACAACAACAACCACTACAACAACAACCACCACAACAACAACCACCACCACTACAACAACACCACTACAACAACAACCACCACAACACAACAACCACCACCACTACAACCACCACTACAACAACCACCACCACTACAACAACACCACCACCACTACAACAACCACCACCACTACAACAACCACCACCACTACAACAACCANCACCACTACAACCACCACCACCACAACAACAACCACCACCACTACAAAACAACCACCACAACCACCACTACAACAACCACAATCACAACACCACTACAACAACCACCACAACAACCACCACCACCACCACTACAACAACAACCACCACTACAACAACAACCACCACCACAACTACAACAACCACCACCACCACAACAACCACCACCACAACAACCACCACCACTACAACAACAACCACCACCACCACTACAACAACCACAACTACAACCACAACAACCACCACCACTAACAACAACCACAACAACAACCACAACAACAACCACCACACCACACCACTACAACAACAACCACCACCACCACCACACGTGACGAGGCTAGAAATCGTCCACTCCTGCGGCTGGGGTGTGCCCGTGCCCCCAAATTGGGGGGGGGGGGCAGATGCGGTGGTCGCGTGTGGAGGGCAGGTGGGTTGTGATGCAACCTCCCTCCTCCCCGAGGGATGATCGATTAATCGATTTAAAATCGATTAATCGCAATTTGAAACAATGCGATTAGCAAATCGTAAAGGCTGCCATTTTTAGCGATTTGAACAGTCCTCTAACTTTGTTATTGGAATTGTTTTATTTATTATAACTTTTTTTAAGTAACTTAACAATTGCTCTATGTTTGATTGTTCTATTTCAATTAAAACATTTAAATAAATACGTGTTGGAAGCAATTCATATCGTTTAAGTTCTCAGCCTGGCATTAGAATATAAAGAGCAGTTCATATTGTGATGGTATCACGTGGTAATGCTCCATCACATGCTGTACATCTATTACACAGTGAGTATTGAACTGAAGCTTGACTTGAAACAATGTAACCGCAAATCTCAATCGCAATCGATCTGTCAGAAAAATCCTAAATCGCTCAGCCCCCCGCCCCCCATTGTAAACCTGCGGGCTAGGAGATGGAATCGAACCGTGACACTCTGGGTCGCAGGTCCCGTGCTGCTCAGCGCTGCATCGTCACTGCTACCACTGGCAGCGTCCCAACATTGTTGTGACGATTGTGGTGGTGGTGGTGACGATGGTGGTAGTGATGGTGGTAGTGATGGTGGTAGTGATGGTGGTGGTGGTGGTGATGATGCTGGTTGTGATTGTGGTGGTGGTTGTGGCGATGGTGGTGGTGGTTTGGTGACGGGGTGGTAGTGATGGTGGTAGTGATGGTGGTGGTGTTGGTGATGATGGTGGTTGTGATTGTGGTGGTGGTTGTGGCGATGGTGGTGGTGGTTGTGGTGACGGGGGTGGTAGTGATGGTGGTTGTGATGGTGGTGATGATGCTGGTTGTGATTGTGGTGGTGGTTGTGGCGGTGGTGGTGGTTGTGGTGACGGTGGTGGTAGTGATGGTGGTTGTGATGGTGGTGATGATGGTGGTTGTGATTGTGGTGGGGTTGTGGCGGTGGTTGTGGTGACGGGGGTGGTAGTGATGGTGGTTGTGATGGTGGTGGTGATTGTGGCGATGGTGGTGGTGGTGAGCGTGGCGAAGGTGGTGGTGATGATGGTGATGGTGGTGATGATGGTGGTTGTGATCGTGGTGATGATGGTGGTGATCGTGGTGATGGTGGTGGTGATGGTGGTGATGGTGGTTGTGATCGTGGTGGTGATGGTGCTGGTAGTGGTGATGGTGGTGGTGATGGTGGTGGGGTGATCGTGGTGGTGTTGGTGATGATGGTGGTTGTGATCGTGGTGATGATGGTGGTGTTGGTGGTGGTGATGGTGGTTGTGATGACCCGGCAAAGGAATGTGCCACATGGGTGTGAGAATCGACGAGTACACGCAGACACTCACACTCACACACTCACTCACTTACACACTTACTCACACACTTACTCACACACTCACACACTTACTCACTCACTTACACACACTCACACACACTCACTTACACACACTCTCACTTACACACACACACTCACACACACTCACACACTCACTCACACACTCACTCACACACTTACACACACACTCACTTACACTTACTAACTCACACTCATACACTCACTCACACACGCACTCACTCACACACTCACTCACTCACTTACACACTCACTAACTCACACTCACTTACACAAACTCACTTAACACACACTCACACACTCACTCACACACTCACACACTCACTCACACACTTACACACACTCACACTTACACACACACACACTCACTCACTTGCACTCACTAACTCACACTCACACACTCACTCACACACACGCACTCACTCACTTACACACTCACTAACTCACACACTCACTAACTCACACACACCTTCACACACTAACTCACACATTCACTTACATACACACTCACTTACACACTCACACACTCACTCACACACCTCACTCACTCACTCACGCACTCACACTCACACACTCACCTAAACACTCACACACTCACACACTCAGTCACACTCACTCACTAGTCCACACACACACTCACACATCCTCATAGTTGAGTCTAACAGCGGGAGGACACGTGTGGTGGGTAAAGTGTGAGCAACTCCCAGCGAGCAGGAAGAGTAGGCCGAACACCCTCTCCAGCCCGAACCAGTGACTCTGTCAGGTCTTGAGCAGCCTCGCGTAGTGTGACCCGCATCAGCAGGGATTCACCTTCCATCAGCAGGCCGCTGTGGTGGCTATGAGATGTTAACTCCCTCGCCTGGTGCACATGAGGTCGTGGGTTCGATCCCGACCCTGACTACGCCTGCTGCTGTATATTTGGAGTTTGCGTGTCTCTCTCTCATCATCATCACGGTGGCTAGGAGATGTTACTACCTCGCCTGGTGTACAGGAGGTCGTGGGTTCGATCCCGACCCTGACTACGCCTCCTGCTGTATATTTGGAGTTTGCGTGTCTCTCTCTCATCATCATCACGGTGGCTAGGAGATGTTAACTACCTCGCATGGTGTGCAGGAGGTCGTGGGTTTAATTCCGACCCTGACTACGCCTGCTGCTGTATATTTGGAGTTTGCGTGTCTCTCATCATCATCACGGTGGCTAGGAGATGTTAACTACCTCGCCTGGTGTACAGGAGGTCGTGGGTTCGATCCAACCCTTACCGAAGCCTGCTGCTGCTGTATATTGGAGTTTGCGTGTCTCTCTCTCTCCCCGTGATCGCGTGGATTTGTCTCCGGCTCCGCCGCCTGTTTCCCCCTCCACGTCTAGAACCGGCAATTTACACGCGACGATGACCTTGGCGTTGGCGATGACAATTAAATTATAGTTTATAATTATAAATTATAGTTTATAATTATAAACTATAGTTTATAATTATAAATTAATTATAGTTGTGAATTGTAATTTTAAATTACAATTTTTATAATTTTAATTATAATGTATAATTATTATTTATTATTTAATTATAAATTATAATTTATAATTCTAAGCCGCTTACGTGGAGACGCTACACCAGATTAACACGTAGGAGGCTTTCGTGACCAATATTATTCATAATCAAGTTTTTGGGTTTAGATCGCGTTATTTGTTACTAATCTAGTATATAATTACAATACCCCCCCCTCAAATCTTTGCACCTGATGAGTTAATGATGACGCCACCCTGCTGCTGCTGCTCTATATAAGACGGGAGACAGCAGAGCCTCACCATTCTGGCGAATTGCCCGATGATGCTGGATGCAATTACCAGCGAAACGTCGTACAACTCAAATTGTAAATGTTGTGGTTTCACGCTTCAACACACCGGTAGCTAAAGCAGTGAACTATTTGTCTTTTGTCAACGTGACACTTTTTACTGATTGGCCGTGTCGGGTGGTGGAGGGTTACGACACATTTATAAATAACGCGATCTAAACCAAAAACGTTGATTATGATACGCCTACATCACTTGCGATGGCCAGGATCGCTTCTGTAAGAGAGCTACTCCATGCAGCTTAGTAGTGGGGGGGGGGGGTGCATGGGGGGGGGTGCATGGGGGGGGGTGCATGGGGGGGGNCATAGGGGGTGCATGGGGGGTGCATGGGGGGGGTTCATGGGGGGGGGTGCATGTACATCTAGACGACGCGACGTCGTCTAGACGGACTAAGATTCCGTAGGACCCCCGTGGGCTACAGGGTTACTATGAGCCCCCCCCCGTGCCCCCGCGCCCCCAGTAATATTTTCAAAAGTTAAACAAAGTTCAAGAACTTCCACTTCTTCATCTCAGGAGGCGCTCGGGTCCCAAAGCCCCGCGCCTTGAGCCGTCCCTGGCACCTCGGGGCATCTGTGATGGTCAATGTTGAGCGGCTGTGTCGATGCGGCATATCGCAGAGCGCGAAGATACACAGACATGGGCCCAGATTCAACACACGGACACCCCACGCTCGCCTATGAATAGACACAGAGGCAAAGCTGCCCCGTGTAGCCTGCAGCGCACTGTAGGGCAAGTGCTGTTCGCGTGGCAGCGCCTACGGATGCCGGCACTGTGGCACACGAGGGGGTGGGTGGCAAGCACCACGCCCGGCCGCCTTTGTCTCCCCAGTGGCGATGTTTTACACACCGCGCCACGTACGCATTTAAGGCTGAGTCGACCTAGGGAAGGAACCAGGACCGGTTCAGATAATCGTCGCCGGTGTTGGCTGCGAGCGGGAATCGAACTCGGCTCGCTCACCCTCTCACCAACTCACTCACCTCGCTCACCCTCTCATCAACTCACTCACCCACTCACTCACTCGCTCACCCTCTCACCAACTCACTCACCCACTCACCCACTCACCAACTCACCCACTCACTCACCTCGNTCACCCTCTCACCAACCACTCACTCACTCACCCTCTCACTCACCCCCCTCCACTCACCTCGCTACACCAACTCACTCACCCACTCACTCACTCACCAACTCACTCACCCACTCACTCACCCTCTCACCAACTCACTCACCCACTCACTCACTCATTCACCCTCTCACCAACTCACTCACCCACCCACTCACACTCTCACCAATTACCCACCCACTCACTCACCCTCTCACCAACTCACCCACTCACTCGCTCACCAACTACCAACTCACCCACTCACCACTCACCCCCACTCACTCACCAACTCACTCACCAACTCACTCACTCACCCACTCACCCACTCACTCGCTCACCAACTCACCAACTCACTCACCACTCGCATGCAGAACAGGGAGGGGGTGGGTGGACACGACACACACAACAACAACCTCCACCACGCGCAGATCGCGGTGCCCGTGTCGGCTATCGAACCCAGACGGCTGCAAGCTCCGAGGCACGAGGAGGAGTCTTGGCCACGAGGCGACGCCACGGGCAGGAGCCTCTCCAAGAGCCGGGCTCACGAGAGACTCGGGCGGGGATCGTTGCGGGGTCATTGCCGGGGAGAGAGAGGGAGCAGAGGGGAGAGGGGGAGGAGGGCGAGGAGGAGGAGACGGATCGCCCCTCGTCTCCGCCGGTATAAATCAGATTCCACCGCCTTCATAATCAAATCTCCGTCCAATTGCGGAGAGAGTTTCGTGCCCTTGATGCTGCTGCTACGTGAAGACACACAGACATACACACATACACACAGACACATACACACACAGACACACACACACACACAGACACACACATACACACACACACACAGACATACACACACAGACATACACACACAGACACACACACACACAGACACACACAGACACATACATACACACACAGACATACACACACACACACACATACACACATACACACAGACACACACAGACATACACACAGACACACACAGACATACACACAGACACACACAGACACATACACACACACACACACACAGACACACACAGACACACACACAGACACACACACACAGAACACACAACACACACACACACNGACAGTCACACAGACACACACACAGCACACACAGACACACACACAGACAACGACACATAAGACACAAGACATACAACAATAGACACCACGACACACATAAACAACAACACCACAAGCACACACAAGACAAAGACGACCAGACATGGTGGGAGCCACCCAATGCCTAGTGTGCCGTTCCGGCCTGCAAAGGTTGTCGCTAACAGCACTTGCCCCTCCAGTCTGTTAAGGCTATACGGGGGATCTTTGTGTGTGTGTACACGTGTGTGTGCATGAGTGTGTGTAGCTGTGGAGAGAGTGGAGAGTTTCCCGTACCTGGGCAGTGTGCTTATGATCAGCTCCGGTTGAGCAGCAGAGGTCTCACTCAGAATCAGTCGGCAATATCTTTTCATCGGCTGCGTAACGCTGTGTGGAAGCTACCTGGTCTGTCGCTCCACACGAAGCTGCAGGTCTTCTCGGCCTGCCTACGATCCATCCTGGGTTTAACCAGGATGGATTGAAAGATCTGGGCAAAGTCCCATCGGTGAGCTCCTCCGGCAGGCAAGGCTGCGTAGCCGCATGCCCAGCCACCTGCCTAAACGGGGGGCACGGGCTAGAGAAGAGATGGAGTGATGTGGTACAGGAGGACGTGGAGCCGATTAGCGGTACCAGCGGTGTGTGTGGTATCAAGATCGGCTTCTGTGGAAGAGGCTCGTGAAGGACACTGCTACTGTGGGGGGGGGGGAGGGGGGGGGTGCCATTCTAGGTGCATGGTGAGGCTGCTCGGCAGTTGGAGGCAATCGCCCTCAGGCAACAACGAGCGGAGCGCCGGGAGAGTCGGCACAGCAGGAGGCTCCAGCTGCTACTGCTGGTGGTGGTGCATCTGCCGGTCATCTCACTCAGCCCACGGCACCTGCTGGGTCTGTCCCGTGAGCCCCCTGCCAGCAGCGAGCCTTCGACACGTCACGTGGTAGCCTCAAAGTGCACCCAGCCTGGCACGGGCGCCGTGGTGACGTCGCCGTCACTTGGTGGTGTGTGTCGCGTGTGTTGTATGTGTGAACACGTGTGTATGTACGTGTGTACACACATCTGTGTGTGCACAGACGTGTGCACGTGTGTACGTATCTGTGTGTGCGTGTACACACACACACTCACATCTGTGCGTGTGTGTGTGCACACGTGTTGCTAATGTTGCCCATCGCTCACACGCGCGCGGTAATCGCGACATCGATCACGACGCGGCGGGTCGCGACACGGGCGCGACACGGACGCGACCTTCACGTGAGACGCGGGCGGATCGATGCCGCACGAGGCACGGGCAGAGCCCGCTGCGTGACACACACGGACAGACACACACACATACACACACACAGGCACAAACACAGTCGGACAGGCACACACAGGTACACACACACACGGACAGACAAGACAAAGATCCCCCGTATAGCCTGAACAGGGGCAAGTGCTGTTAGCGAGCACCTATGAAGGCCGGAACGGTACACGTGGGGTGGGTGGCCAGCACCACGCCCGACCGCCTTTGTCTCCCTAGTGGCGATGTTTACACACCGCACCAGGTACTCATTTAAGGCTGAGTCGACCTAGGGGAGGCCCAGGACCGGTTCAGATAATCGTCACTGGTGTTAGCCGTGAGCGGGAATCGAACCCGGGTCGCCAGGTTCATAGCGCAGCGCGCTAACCGCTACACTACCGCTCCCCACACACACACAGACACACACACATACACACACATACACACACAGGCACAAACACAGTCGGACAGGCACACACAGGTACACACACACACGGACAGACACACACGGACAGACACACACGGTCACACACAGTCGGACAGGCACACACACACATACACGGACAGACACACACACAGGCACACATCCACACGGACAGACACACACACATACACACACGGACAGACACAAACGGACAGACACACACACACGCGAACACACACGGACACACATACACGGACACACGGACACACACACACGGACAGGCACACAGGGAGACACAGACAGACCCGTCAACACTTGAGGAGACACACTGACTGGCACACGGACACACGGACACAAGGGAGACACTCGTGGAGGTGGACAGACAGACGGGGAGGGAGAGAGACAGAAAGTCAGAGACAGACAGGAAGGAGAGACAAAGAGGGCGGACACACAAACAGACAGACGACGGAGACATGGTGAGATATGGTGAGAATGGTGAGGTGTGGTGAGNTTTGGTGAGTATGGTGAGTGGTGAGGTATGGTGAGATTTGGTGAGTATGGTGAGATCTGGTGAGACATGGTGAGGTTTGGTGAGATCTGGTGAGTCTGTGAATCTGGTGAGNTCTGGTGAGATCTGTTGAAATCTGGTGAGACGTTGTGAGAATGGTGAGTGGTTAGTCTGGTGAGAGTGGTGAGGTTTGGTAGTGTAGTCTGGTGAGACATGGTAGTCTGGTGAGTCTGGTGTCTGGTGTGGTGAACGTGGTGAGGTTTGGTGAGTCTGGTGAACAGTAGTCTGGTGAGTCTGGTAGAGTGTGAGTGGTGAATTGGTGAGGTTTGGTGAGATCTGGCGAGACCGACAGGGAGAGAGAGAAAGAGGTGGGAGGGGAGATGGAGGGAGAGATTTCCAGAGAGAGAGAGACTTTTGACTTTTAAACAACTTTTATTGCCGCCAGCAGCAACAGCACTGAAGGCGATTCCGATATGAAACCCATAAAGTCACCAGCAACACAAATAATCGCTATAAATCCACGCGCTGTGGCGCTAAATGCACCACGCACAACACGAAATAAAAGCCACGTGGTGGTGGTCATCGCGCACGCCACGGTGACGAGCGAGCGCTTCAGAAGGTGAACACCACGAGGTGCCGTCCACGCTGGTGCAGAGAGGGGCTTGTCCGGCTCCCAGCGCTCGAAGAAGACGCGCTGCACATCACCGACACGTGTGTGGTACATGGCGTGCTCCAGCCGGAGCCGCGCCTTGAGCAGAGAGAGCAGAGAGAGACAGAACACAGAGAGAGAGAGAGAGACAAATCGAGACACAGAGAGAGACAGAGACACAGAGAGACAGAGACACAGAGAGAGACAGAGACACAGAGAGACAGAGACACAGAGAGAGACAGAGACACAGAGAGAGACCGAGACACAGAGAGAGAGAGACAGAGACACACAGAAGAAGACGCGCTGCACAGAGTGTGGCACAGGCGTGCTCCAGCGAGCCGCAAGAGAGAGACAGAGACACAGAGAGAGACAGAGACACAGAGAGAGAGAGACACAGAGAGAGACAGAGACACAGAGAGAGACAGAGACACAGAGAGAGACAGAGACACAGAGAGAGACAGAGACACAGAGAGAGAGAGNCACAGAGAGACACAGAGAGAGAGACAGAGNCACACAGAGAGACGGCGACACAGACAGTGACAGCCTCAGCGAGCCTCGCTNNACAGAGAGAGACAGAGACACAGAGAGAGACAGAGACACAGAGAGAGACAGAGACACAGAGAGAGAGGACAGAGACACAGAGAGAGAGAGACAGAGACACAGAGAGAGAGACAGGACACAGAGGANACAGACACAGAGAGACGCGCTGCACATCACCGACATTGTGTGGTACATGGCGTGCTCCAGCCGGAGCCGCGCCTTGAGCAGGCCCCTGAACACTGGAAGCTCCACAGAGCAGCCGTCAGTGTCACCTTGCAGCGTCTTCTTCCTCGTTCTGTACACCGCCATCTTCGCCTGAGCACAGGCGAAGTTGGCGAGGTCATGGCGCTTGTTAGCTAGGTAGGCACCACCCCATATACGAAGCTGCTGTTGTAGAAGGGCACCCCCAGTTCCTGAAGATGCCCCCCAAAAGGCGGAACATTGGTGTGAGCCGCTGGCAGCGTCAGTACCGGTGGGGCAGATCCTTCCTGGCACCAGCGAGCAGAGGTCGCAAACGGGTTTTGATTCATCTTCTTGGTTCTTTCGGTAAAGTCACGTAGAAGGAAGTAATAAAATAATAAAAATAAAGCATAATAAAAAATTCTCACGACGTTTCGGCCACAACGCAAGCAGCCGTCCTCAGGTGTAAACCAGGTCCGTCGAGGCGACAGAGTCTTCACCTGAGGACGGCTGCTTGCGTTGTGGCCGAAACGTCGTGAGAATTGTTTTATTATGTTTTATTTTTATTATTTTATTACTTCCCTTCTACGAGACTTTACCGAAAGAACCAAGAAGATGAATCCCTGCAGTCACGAAAGCTTTAAATCGGGTTTTGATTCCTTACCCGTACCCGGCCGCACCCAGCCGCACCAGGGTCGCAAACGGGTACCCGTACCCGGCCGGGTACGGATACGGGTATCGGGTACCTGATTGCGACCTCTGAGATGAAGCCATGTTGCATGCGCGGGTGGGTTGATTCTAGGAACTTGAATTGTGAGAAGAGACAAGACGTTGGGAAATGAGTGACAAACGGTGACTCACCAGTGACTCACGGCCTAGCCGTACCCGTACCTGGCCGCACCAGGGTCGCAAACGGGTACCCGTACCCGGCTGGGTACGGGTAGCCGGGTATCGGGTAGGGTACGGGTATCGGGTACCGGTTGCGACCTCTGAGATTAAGCTTGTTGCAGGCGCGGGTGGGTTGATTCTAGGAACTTGAATTGTGAGAAGAGACAAGACGTTGGGAAATGAGTGACAAACAGTTACTCATATTCTTAGGGTTTTTCGGTAAAATTTAAATTAATAAAAGTAAATAAAAATAAAATATTCTATTATTATTTTATTTCATTTTTATTTTACTTTTATTAATTTTTTACCTACGTGACTACACCGAAAAAAACCTAAGAATATGAATCCTTGCAGTCACGAAAGCTTCAAATCTAAAACAGTTACTCACCAGTGACTCACGGTCTACCCGTACCCGTACCCGGCCGCACCAGGGTCGCAAACGGCTACCCGTACCCGGTCCGGGTAGCCGGGTATCGGGTAAGGTACGGGTATCGGGTACCCGGTTGCGACCTCTGCCAGCGAAACAGAGACAGAGAGTTAGAGAGACAGATTGTTATTGGGCGCGACGTGGGCGATCGAAGTCTACCGGCCCCAGTAACCGGTTAGGGGGGGCGGCTACACGTCCTCATTCCGCGTTCCTCGACCCGAGGAGCCCCCCCCTCCCCTCGCCTCCTCGCGGAAGCAGCACGCGGAGATTGATGGCTCCGTCTCCTTCCTCCGCGTGGCTGATGGTGATGGAGATCGGCAGCAGCAGCAGCAGCAGACGCTGTAATTGTACATTGAGGCGGCTAATGGGCCAGGTGATCGCGTCATGCGGAGCGGGATATTGAGTGCATCGCTGCTGCTGTGGCGATTGTGACGACCTCTCCTTCGTATAGATATATATGTGTGTGTGTGGGTCTCTCTGTGTGAGTCTGTGGGTCTCTGTGTGTGTCTGTGGGTCTCTGTGTGAGTCTGTGGGTCTCTGTGTGTGTCTGTGGGTCTCTGTGTGTGTCTGTGGGTCTCTGTGTGAGTCTGTGGGTCTCTGTGTGTGTGTCTGTGGTCTCTGTGTGTGAGTCTGTGGGTCTCTGTGTGTGTCTGTGGGTCTCTGTGGTGAGTCTGTGGGTCTCTGTGTGATGTGGGTCTCTGTGTGGAGTCTGTGGGTCTCTGTGTGTGTCTGTGTGTGTGTGTCTGTGGGTCTCTGTGTGAGTCTGTGGGTCTCTGTGTGTGGGTCTCTGTGTGTGTCTGTGGGTCTCTGTGTGTGTCTGTGGGTCTCTGTGTGTGAGTCTGTGGGTCTCTGTGTGAGTCTGTAGGTCCCTGTGTGAGTGTGGGTCTCTGTGTGTGAGTCTGTGGGTCTCTGTGTGTGAGTCTGTGGGTCTCTGTGGTGTGTCTGTGCGTCTCTGTGGTGAGTCTGTGGGTCTCTGTGTGAGTCTGTGGGTCTCTGCGTGAGTCTGTAGGTCTCTGTGTGAGTGTGGGTCTCTGTGGGAGTCTGTGGGTCTCTGTGTGTGTCTGTGGGTCTCTGTGTGAGTCTGGGTCTCTGTGTGTGTCTGTGGGTCTCTGTGTGAGTCTGTGGTCTCTGTGTGTCTGTGGGTCTCTGTGTGAGTCTGTGGGTNTCTGTGTGAGTCTGTAGGTCTCTGTGTGGGTCTCTGTGTGGAGTCTGTGGGTCTCTGTGTGTGAGTCTGTGGGTCTCTGTGTGTGTCTGTGGGTCTCTGTGTGAGTCTGTGGGTCTCTGTGTGAGTCTGTGGGTCTCTGTGTGAGTCTGTAGGTCTCTGTGTGAGTGTGGGTCTCTGTGTGTGAGTCTGTGGGTCTCTGTGTGTGAGTCTGTGGGTCTCTGTGTGTGTGTCTGTGGGTCTCTGTGTGAGTCTGTGGGTCTCTGTGTGTCTGTGGGTCTCTGTGTGAGTCTGTGGGTCTCTGTGTGTGTGTCTGTGGGTCTCTGTGTGAGTCTGTGGGTCCCTGTGTGAGTCTGTGGGTCTCTGTGTGAGTCTGTGTGAGTCTGTGGGTCTCTGTGTGAGTCTATGGGTCTCTGTGTGAGTCTGTGGGTGTCTGTGTGAGTCTGTGGGTCTCTGTGTGAGTCTGTGGGTCTCTGTGTGAGTGGGTCTCTGTGTGAGTCTGTGGGTCTGTGAGTCTGTGGGTCTCTGATGAGTCTGTGGGTCTCTGTGTGTGTCTGTGGGTCTCTGTGTGAGTCTATGGGTCTCTGTGTGAGTCTCGGTTGGGTCTCTGTGTGTGTCTGTGGGTCTCTGTGTGAAGTCTGTGGGTCTCTGTGTAAGTCTGTGGGTCTCTGTGTGAGTCTATGGGTCTCTGTGTGAGTCTGTGGGTCTCTGTGTGAGTCTGTGGGTCTCTGTGTGAGTCTGGGTCTCTGTGTGAGTGTGGGTCTCTGTGTGATTCTATGGGTCTCCTTGACAACCACCACGAGACATGTTCTTGGCAGCGTAAAAGAGAACAACGAAACGTGTTTAAAACGCCGTCTGAATTCATTCATCTTGAAAATCTATTCGCGTTTTCATCTTTATTTAACTAGAGAGGCGGTCACGTGTGTGTGTAGTTTTGTTGGCTTCCGCAAATTGCGGCGTATCGCGTGCCCGTGTCGTCTTCGTCATCATCATCACCATAATCACCATCACCATCATCACCATCACATCACCATCATCATCACCATCATCACCATCATCATCATCATCATCACCATCATCACCATCATCACCATCATCACCATCATCATATCACATCNCCATCATCACCATCATGCAACATCATCACCACATCACCATCATCAACAGGTCACCATCATCATATCACCACCATCATCACCACCATCACCATCATCACCATCGTCGTCGTGTTGATATTCACAGCGGCAGCCGAACACCCTAAACGCGTGGTGATGTCGACTATACATGTGGAGGTGGTGGTGGTGGTGGAGGTGGTTGAGGTGGTGGTGGTGNAGGTGGTGGATGGTGGTGGTGGTTGAGTGGTGGTGGAGGTGNTGGTGGNGGTGGCTGGTGGTGGTGGTGGTGGTGGAGGTGNTGGTGGAGGTGGTGGGGAGGTGGTGGTGGTTGNGGTGGTGGTGNTGGTGGGGAGGTGGTGGTGGTGGAGGTGGTGGTGGTGGTGGAGGTGNTGGTGGAGGTGGTGGTGGTGGTGGTGGTGGTGGTGGAGGTGGTGGGGAGGTGTGGTGGAGGTGGTGGTGGTGGAGGTGGTGGTGNTGGTGGAGGTGGTGGAGGTGGTGGTGGNGGTGGTGGTGGTGGTGGCCATGGAGGTGGTGGTGGTGGTGGTGGGGAGTGGTGGTGGTGGTGNGGTGGTGGNGGGGGGNAGNTGGTGGTGGTGGGTTGGTGGTGGTGGAGGTGGTGGTGGTTGGTGGGTGGTGGTGNAGGTGNTGGTGGAGGTGGTAGGGAGGTGGTGGGGAGGTGGTGGTGGTGGTGGTGGGGAGGTGGTGGATGGTGGTGGGGNAGTGGTGGTGGGGAGGTGGTGGTGGTGGTGGTGGTGGTGNGGNAGGTGGTGGGGTGTGGGGAGGTGGTGGTGGTGGTGGTGGGGTGGTGGTGGTGGTGGTGGTGGTGGTGGGGGAGGTGGTGGTGGTGGTGGTGGGGGAGGTGGTGGTGGTGGTGGTGGGGGGTGGTGGTGGTGGTGGGGGAGGTGGTGGTGGTGGTGGTGGTGGTGGGGGAGGTGGTGGGGAGGTGGTGGGAGGTGGTGGTGGTGGTGGTGGGGGAGGTGGTGGTGGTGGTGGGGGAGTGGTGGTGGGAGAGNTGGTGGTGGTGGGGGAGGTGGTGGTGGTGGTGGTGGTGGGGGAGGTGGTGGTGGGGNTGGTGGTGGGGGAGGTGGTGGTGTGGTGGGGGAGGTGGTGGGGAGGTGGTGGTGGCGGTGGTGGGGGAGGTGGTGGTGGCGGTGGTGGGGGAGGAGGTGGTGGAGGTGGTGGTGGTAGTGGTGGTGGTGGGGGAGGTGGTGGGGTGGTGGTGGTGGGGGAGGTGGTGTGGTGGTGGGGGAGGTGGAGGACCTGGAGAACAATCCACGCGACCACGGGAAGAGAGACACGCAAACTCCGAATATATAGCAGCAGGCGTAGTAGTTGCTGTAGCTACTAGTGTACTAGTAGTAGCAGCAGCTACTATTACACGTGGTAGTAGTAGCAGCTACTACACGTGTAGTAGTGTAGTAGTAGTAGCTACAACAACTACTACTACACGTGTAGTCGTAGTTGTAGCAGCTACTACACGTGTAGTAGTAGTTGTAGTAGTAGTGTAGTAGTAGTAGCTGCTACACGTGTAGTAGTAGTAGTAGTAGCTGCTACACGCTACTACACGTGTAGTAGTAGTAGCTCCACGCACCACGCACACCGACCTGGCATTGCGATGTCGGAGCTGCGACGGATCCTTGAATCCATCTGTACGGAGATTTTTGAGTGTCACTCCTCCCCCCCCTTTCAGTAGGTAGACTCGGTACCTGGTGCGGTCTGCGTAAGTTAACAAATCACCGCTTGGGAGACAAAGGCGGCCGGGCAGGCGTGGTTCCTGCCTTTCATAGCTGGCACTCGCACGTGGCAAGCACTTGCCCGCCAGCACGGCGTGGGCTACACGGGGGACCTTTGTCTGCGTCTCGTGGTCGTGAGCGCCGGGGACGCGGGGGGGGGCTCCCCCCCTCTCTCTCTATCTCTGGTTATCTCTGGCTGTGTCTCTCTCTCTCTGTCTCTGCGGGACACGTGCTGCTGGTAAGTTGACACTTTTCCTACAGCAAAACCACAGGGAGACTGAATTAGAGACAGAGCCAGTGGTGGAAATTCCACATTCCTATGGCGGGGGTGGGGGAGGGGACGAGCGTACCCATAGGACAACCGCTGTTGCCTCCCTCCTACCCCATCCTAAAGACAAAGGTCCCCCATTTAGATTTTCACAGATTCATGGGGCAAGTGCTGTTAGCGAGCATCTATGAAGGCCGGCACTGTGGCACACGATGGGGTGGGTGGCAGGCACTACGCCGGGCCGCCTTTGTCTCCCCAGTGGCGATGTTTACACAGCGCACCAGGTACTCATTTGAGGCTGAGTGGACTTAGAGGAGGTCCAGGACCGGTTCACACAATCGGGTCTGGTGTATGCCACAGACACACACACACAGACAGACAGACACACACAGACAGACACACACAGACACACACACACACACACACACAGACACACACACAACACACACAGACACATACACAGACACACACACACACACACAGACACACACACAGNCACACAGACACACACACACACACACAGACACACACACAGACACACACACACAGACACACACACAGTCACACAGACACCGTGGTATCCGCAGGGAGGGAGGCAGAGATGATGATTGGGCTATCCCCCCACCGCCCCATCACGACCTGGAGTTGAACTCGCGGCTCCCAACTGGGAGCCCCCCCCCCCACTGGGAGCCCCCCCCCACCGGGAGCCCCCCCCGGGAGCCCCCCCCCCACCGGGAGCCCCACCCACCGGGAGCCCCCACCCTGCACCGCGCCGAGACAACGATCACGTCACGTGCTGCCAGTCGTGGTGGTGTCGAGTGCGTTGTTTCAGAGTCACGCACACACCACACTACACTACATACTACACTACACTATACACTATACTATACACTACATACACTACTACACTATACTATACACTACACACTACACTATACACTACACACTATACTACACTACACTATACACTACACCACTACACTATACACTACACTATACACTACTACACTATACACTACACTACATACTACACTACATACTACACTACACTAAACACTGCACTACTATACACTACTATACACTACACTATACACTACACTATACTACACACTACACTATACACTACACTACACACTACTACACTACACTACATACTACACTACACTATACACTGCACTATACACGACACTACTATACACTACACTATACACTACTACACTACACTATACACTACACTATACTACACACTACACTATACACTACACTACTACACTACACTACACTATACACTACTATACTACACACATACACTATACACTACACTACTATACACTATACACTACACTACATACTACACGACACTATACACTACACTATACACTACACACTATACACTACACTATACACTACTACACTACACTATACACTACACTATACACTACACTATACACTACACTATACACTACTATACACTACACTATACACTACACTATACACTACTACACTATACACTACACACTATACTACACACTACACTATACACTACACTACACACTACACTACTATACACTACACTATACACTACACTACTATACACTACACTACTATACACTACACTACTACACTACATTATACACTACACACTATACTACACACTACACTATACACTACATACACTACACTACTATACACTACACACTACATTACACTACACTACACACACTACTGGGGGTGCGGGGGTGGATTCGGCTGAGCCACAAGGCCGAGGGCAGCGTCCAGAGCGGAAGGGAGAGGGGGGGAGAGAAAGTGAGAGTGGGAGAGTTCGGGAGAGATAAAGAGAGCCCAAGGGAGGGGGGGGGGGCACAGGGAAAGGGAGTGAGAGCATGAGGGGGAGAGAGGGCGAGTGAGAGGGGGGTGCTGGGAGAGAAAGTGACAGAGGGAGGGAGTTAGGGAGACTTTTTGACTTTTCAAAAAACTTTTATTGCCGCCAGCAGCAAAAAGCACCGGAGGCGATTTCAACATGAAAAACAGTCGCCAACAAACGAAAGAAAACTAACGTTACATATCGTTACAAATCTACGTGCTGTGGTGCTGAAAGCACCGCACACAACACAAAGAAAAAAGTCACGTGGTTGTGGTGGTCATCGCGCACGCCACGGTGACGAGAGAGCGTTTCAGAAAGTGAACACCACGAGGGTGAAGAGTGAATGAGAGATAAAGGGCGAGAGAGGTGGGGGGGAGTTTCATTGTCGCGTTGCGTCTTGTCCGTGTCCCAGCGTCGGACTCGAGGTGGCAGTGAGGGGGTGGTGAGCTGCAGGGCTCATCCACTCACTCACCCACCTACTTACTCACCCACCCACCCACTCACCCACTGACCCGCTCACTCACCAACTCACCCATTCAACCACTCACTCACCCACTCACCCACCCACTCACTCACCAACCTATTCACCCACCCGCTCACCCACTCACCCACTCACTCACCCACTCACTCACCCACCCACTCACAAGCTCATCCACTCGTCCACCCACTCACCCACTCACTCACCCACCCGCTCACTCACCCACCCACCCACTCACCCACCCACTCACTCACCCATCTACTCACCCACTCACTCACTCACCCACCACTCACCCACCCACTCACCACCCACTCACCCACTCATCCACTCACCCACTCACTCACCCATCACTCACCCACCCACCCACTAACTCACCCATCCACTCACTCACCCACTCACTCACCCACCCACTCACAAGCTCACCCACTCGTCCACCCACTCACTCACTCACCCACCCGCTCACTCACCCACTTACTCACCCATCCACTCACCCACTCACTCACCGATCCACTCACCACTAACTCACCCACCCACCCACTCACTCACCCACCCATCCATCCACTCACTCACTCACCCACCCACCACTCACTCACCCACCACTCACCCACTCACCCACCANTCACCACCCACCCACTCACCCACTCACTCACCCACCCACTCACTCACCCACTCACCCACTCACTCACTCACCCCGAGTGTGACGCTCGCTGCGTCTCGCAGCTGCGCCGCGCTAACGGAGCGAGCGGCGCTGCTGCTGCTGTGGCGAGCCCCGGGACCGCCTGTGGTGGTGGTGGGGGGTAGTGGGGTGGTGGTGGTGGTTGTGGGGGGTGGTGGTGNTGGTGGGGTGGGGGTGGTGGTGTGGGGGTGGGGTGTGGTGGGGGGTGGTGGTGGTGTGGGGGTGGTGGTGGGGGTGGTGGGGGTGGTGGTGGGGGTGGTGGTGTGGAGGGTGTGGGGTGGTGGGGGGTAGTGGGGTGGTGGGGGGGTGGTGTGGTGGTGGTGGTGTGGTGGGGGGGTGGTGTGGGGGTGGTGTGTGGAGGGTGGGGGGGTGGTGGGGGTGGTGGTGGTGGGGTGGGGNTGGTGGTGTGTGGGGTGGTGGTGTGGGGTGGTGTGGGGTGGGTGGGGTGGTGGTGGTGGGGTGGGGTGGGGTGTGGGTGGGGTGGTGGTGTGGGTGGGGGTGGTGGTGGGGTGGTGGATGGTGGTGGGGTGGTGGTGGGGGTGGTGGGGCCACCGGCCGGGCTCTGAGCGAGGCCTCTGGGCCCCCGAGGCCCTCGCGGTCACGGCCAGCGAGGGGCGGGGGCGGGGGGGGGCGGGGGGGGGGGNCGCGGGGGCGGGGGGGGCGGGGGGGGGGGCGGGGCCTTGGCCCATCAGGGAGGTGAACACGAGTGGGGGGGGTCACAATGGCAGTGTCGGCGCCACAGAGCCGGCGACGATGTCCACTAGTTTCCATATACTAGTATATAAAGTATCTATATTACTAGTATATATAGTATCTATATACTACTATGTGTACTACTATCTATACTATATATTAGTATACATATCGCCACCCGACTCTGCGTCGGCCGGGCTGCACGACACCGCAACATCACTCATCCCCCGTGGTAATAACAACAACAATAATGATGATTAAATAATAATAATAAATATAATAATAAATCCAATAACACAATCAAAATGATACACAGCATAAGAAATGAAAACGATACTAAAAATAAGAATTAAACGGCGAAATGATAAACATTAAAAACATTTTTATTTACGAATCCGTAGCGCGGTGCTTGTGTGTGGTGTGTGTGGGTGTGTGTGTGGTGTGTGTGGTGTGTGTATGGTGGTGTGTGTGGTGTGTGTGTGTGTGTGTGTGTGTGTGTGTGTGTGGTGTGTGTGTGGTGTGTGTGGTGTGTGGTGTGTGTGTGGTATGTGTGGTGTGTGTGTGGTGTTGGTGTGTGTGTGGTGTGTGTGTGGTGTGTGTGGTGTGTGTGTGGTGTGTGTGTGTGTGTGTGTGTGNTGTGTGTGTGGTGTGTGTGTGTGTGTGTGTGTGTGGTGGTGTGTGTGTGTGGTGTGTGTGTGNGTAGGTGGTGTGTGTGGTGTGTGTGTGTGTGTGTGTGTGTGTGGTGTGTGTGNTGGTGNTGTGTGTGTGGTGTGTGGTGTGTGTGTGGTGTGTGTGTGTGGTGTGTGTGTGTGTGTGTGTGTGTGTGGTGTGTGTGTGTGTGTGTGTGTGTGTGTGTGTGTGTGGTGTGTGTGNTGTGTGTGGTGTGTGTGTGTGTGTAGTGTGTGTGTGTGTGTGTGTGGTGTGTGGTGTGTGTGGTGTGTGTGGGAGGCTGGTCTGTGAGTGCCAGNTGATGTGTCGGTGTTGTGCATCATCGTTGAGACAGGAGGAGGGGGNCCCGGGGGGGGGCCGGGGGGGGAGTGTCTGTGGTTGTGTGTATTCTGTCGTGTGGAGAGACAAAGACGTGAAGGAGGTGGAAGCATTCGCCGAGGAATCTTTCACGGTGACTCGTCCGTGTGAGACTTAGAACTGTGACGACCCTCATCAACCCTCACCGAGTCTCGTGGCTCAGTTTTCANGAGGGTCTGTCACATTTATGCAGTTCGAGTCACGGTGGTGAGTGTTAACTACTGTGGTGTACAGGAGGTTGTGGGTTCGATCCCAACCCTGACGCCTGCGTGCTGTGTATTTGGAGTTTGCGTGTCTCTCTCATCATCACGGTGGGAGGAGATGTTAACTACCTCGCCTGGTGCACAGGAGGTCGTGGGTTCGATCCCAACTGACGCCTGCTGCTGTATATTTGGAGTTTGCGTGCTCATCGGTGGCTAGGAGATGTTAACTACCTCGCCTGGTGTACAGGAGGTTGTGGGTTCGATCCCAACCCTGACGCCTGCTGCTGTGTATTTGGAGTTTGCGTGTCTCTCATCATCATCACGGTGGCTAGGAGATGTTAACTACCTCGCCTGGTGCACAGGAGGTCGTGGTTCGATCCCAACCCTGACGCCTGCTGCTGTATATTTGGAGTTTGCGTGTCTCTCATCATCATCACGGTGGCGAGGAGATGTTAACTACCTCGCCTGGTGCACAGGAGGTCGTGGGTTCGATCCCAACCCTGACGCCTGCTGCTGTATATTTGGAGTTTGCGTGTCTCTCATCATCATCACGGTGGCTAGGAGATGTTAACTACCTCGCCTGGTGCACAGGAGGTCGTGGGTTCGATCCCAACCCTGACGCCTGCTGCTGTATATTTGGAGTTTGCGTCTCTCTCTCATCCGTGGTGAGATGTTAACTACCTCGCCTGGTGCACAGGAGGTCGTGGGTTCGATCCCAACCCTGACGCCTGCTGCTGTGTATTTGGAGTTTGCGTGTCTCTCATCATCATCATCACGGTGGCTCGGAGATGTTAACTACCTCGCCTGGTGCACAGGAGGTCGTGGGTTCGATCCCAACCCTGACGCCTGCTGCTGTATATTTGGAGTTTGCGTCTCTCTCATCATCATCACGGTGGCTAGGAGATGTTAACTACCTCGCCTGGTGCACAGGAGGTCGTGGGTTCGATCCCAACCCTGACGCCTGCTGCTGTGTATTTGGAGTTTGCGTGTCTCTCATCATCATCACGGTGGCTAGGAGATGTTAACTACCTCGCCTGGTGTACAGGAGGTCGTGGGTTCGATCCCAACCCTGACGCCTGCTGCTGTGTATTTGGAGTTTGCGTGTCTCTCATCATCATCACGGTGGCGAGGAGATGTTAACTACCTCGCCTGGTGCACAGGAGGTCGTGGTTCGATCCCAACCCTGACGCCTGCTGCTGTGTATTTGGAGTTTGCGTGTCTCTCATCATCATCACGGTGGCTAGGAGATGTTAACTACCTCGCCTGGTGTACAGGAGGTTGTGGGTTCGATCCCAACCCTGACGCCTGCTGCTGTGTATTTGGAGTTTGCGTGTCTCTCATCATCATCACGGTGGCTCGGAGATGTTAACTACCTCGCCTGGTGCACAGGAGGTCGTGGTTCGATCCCAACCCTGACGCCTGCTGCTGTATATTTGGAGTTTGCGTGTCTCTCTCATCATCACGGTGGCTAGGAGATGTTAACTACCTCGCCTGGTGTACAGGAGGTTGTGGGTTCGATCCCAACCCTGACGCCTGCTGCTGTGTATTTGGAGTTTGCGTGTCTCTCATCATCATCACGGTGGCGAGGAGATGTTAACTACCTCGCCTGGTGCACAGGAGGTCGTGGGTTCGATCCCAACCCTGACGCTGCTGCTGTATATTTGGAGTTTGCGTGTCTCTCATCATCATCACGGTGGCGAGGAGATGTTAACTACCTCGCCTGGTGCACAGGAGGTCGTGGGTTCGATCCCAACCCTGACGCCTGCTGCTGTATATTTGGAGTTTGCGTGTCTCTCATCATCATCACGGTGGCTAGGAGATGTTAACTACCTCGCCTGGTGCACAGGAGTCGTGGGTTCGATCCCAACCNTGACGCCTGCTGCTGTATATTTGGAGTTTGCGTCTCTCTCATCATCATCACGGTGGCTAGGAGATGTTAACTACCTCGCCTGGTGCACAGGAGGTCGTGGGTTCGATCCCAACCCTGACGCCTGCTGCTGTGTATTTGGAGTTTGCGTGTCTCTCATCATCATCACGGTGGCTCGGAGATGTTAACTACCTCGCCTGGTGCACAGGAGGTCGTGGGTTCGATCCAACCCTGACGCTGCTGCTGTATATTTGGAGTTTGCGTGTCTCTCATCATCATCACGGTGGCTAGGAGATGTTAACTACCTCGCCTGGTGTACAGGAGGTCGTGGGTTCGATCCCAACCCTGACGCCTGCTGCTGTGTATTTGGAGTTTGCGTGTCTCTCTCATCATCATCACGGTGGCTAGGAGATGTTAACTACCTCGCCTGGTGTACAGGAGGTCGTGGGTTCGATCCCGACCCTGATGACTGCCTGCTGTATATTTGGAGTTTGCGTCTCTCACTCTCTCTCTCATCATCACGGTGGCGAGATGTTAACTACCTCGCCTGGTGCACATGAGGTCGTGGGTTCGATCCCAACCCTGACGCCTGCTGCTGTATATTTGGAGTTTGCGTGTCTCTCTCATCATGGTGGCGAGGAGATGTTAACTACCTCGCCTGGTGCACAGGAGGTCGTGGGTTCGATCCCAACCCTGACGCCTGCTGCTGTATATTTGGAGTTTGCGTGTCTCTCATCATCATCACGGTGGCTAGGAGATGTTAACTACCTCGCCTGGTGCACAGGAGGTCGTGGGTTCGATCCCAACCCTGACGCCTGCTGCTGTATATTTGGAGTTTGCGTCTCTCTCATCATCATCACGGTGGCTAGGAGATGTTAACTACCTCGCCTGGTGCACAGGAGGTCGTGGGTTCGATCCCAACCCTGACGCCTGCTGCTGTGTATTTGGAGTTTGTGTCTCTCATCATCATCACGGTGGCGGATGTTAACTACCTCGCCTGGTGCACAGGAGGTCGTGGGTTCGATAACCCTGACGCCTGCTGCTGTATATTTGGAGTTTGCGGTCTCTCATCATCATCACGGTGGCTGAGTGTTAACTACCTCGCCTGGTGTACAGGAGGTCGTGGGTTCGATCCCAACCCTGACGCCTGCTGTGTATTTGGAGTTTGCGGCCTCTCATCACCGGTGGCGATTAACTACCTCGCCTGGTGTACAGGAGGTCGTGGGTTCGATCCCGACCCTGATGCTGTGTGTATATTTGAGTTTGCGTCTCTATCATCATCATCACGGTGGCTAGGAGATGTTAACTACCTCGCCTGGTATACAGGAGGTCGTGGGTTCGATCCCAACCCTGACGCCTGCTGCTGTATATTTGGAGTTTGCGTCTCTCTCTCTCATCACGTGGCTAGGAGATGTTAACTACTNCGCCTGGTGTAGGAGTGTGGGTGAGCGACCCTGACGCCTGGTATATTTGGAGTTTGTATNGTAACACGTCCTCCACCCGACGGATGATTACTGGTGGTGTGTGGTGGTAGCGTGGTTTGTGTGTCTGGGAGCGGTGGCGCAGCGGTTAGCGACCCTATGTGTGTAGGGAGCGGTGGCGCAGTGGTTAGCGACCGTTTGTGTGTGTGGGTGTAGGAAGCGGTGGTGCAGTGGTTAGCGCGCTGCGCCGAACCCGGCCACCCGAGTTCAATTCCAATTCACGGCCAACACCGGTGGTGATTAGAACTGGTCCTGGGCCTCCCGTAGGTCGACTCGGCCTCAAATGAGTACCTGGTGAAACATCAGCATTGGGAGACAAAGGTGGTCGGGCGTGGTTCTGGCCACCCATTCTTCGTGTGCCAGAAAGTTCCGGCCTTCATGGGTGCCACTCGCTAACAGCACTTACCTCAATGTGGTCTATAAGGGGATCTCTGTTTGTGTGTGAGCACGTGGTTTAGGAGTGTGTGTGAGTGAACACGTGGTTTAGGAGTGTGTGTGTGTGAGTAAACACGTGGTTTAGGAGTGTGTGTGAGTGAGTGAACACGTGGTTTAGGAGTGTGTGTGTGTGAGCGCGTGTGCTACTGACAGATTCCCCTCCTACCGAGTGCATGCGTCTCTCTTCCCTCTCTCTCTCTGTGCCCATGGACAGCTGCTCCGCGCCTCACACTTGCACCCAGCCTCGCGCTCTGCCCCCACTCGCTTTCTGTCCGTCGTACGCTCACACACTCGCTCGTTTACTCTCTCACCCACTTACTCGATCACTCACTCACCCACTCGCCCACTCGATCACTCTCTCACTCATTCGCGCGCTCACTCACTCCCTCACCCACCGCTCACTCACTTGTTCACTCACCTACTCGCTCGCTCACCCACTCGCTCCATCACTCGATCACTCCCTCATGATGATGATGATGGCAGTAGCGATGATGATGATGACAGCAGCTTAATGTGGCAGCGTGATGTGATGATGCAGCAGTGATGATGATGGCAGCAGTGAGATGANGAGAGCAGTGATGATGTGGCGCAGTTGATGATGCAGCAGCGATGATGATGATGGCAGCAGCGATGATGATGATGATGGCACGATGATAGATGATGTCAGCAGCGCGATGATGATGGCAGCAGCGNTGATGATGGTCAGCCGCGATGAAGATGGCAGCATGCGATGATGATGATGTCAGCAGCAGCGATGAAGATGGCAGCGCGATGATGATGTGTCACAGCAGCGTGAAGAGGCAGCAGCGATGATGATGATGTCAGCAGCAGCGATAGAGGCGCAGCGATGATGATGATGTCAGCAGCAGCGATGAAGTGGGCAGCGATGAGTGTCAGTCGTGTCTCGTGTGGATGTCCTCTTGCTGCTGCTGCTGCTGGTCACGACGGCCGTCTTCAGCAGAGTGAGGAGAGAGAGGAGAGAGACTGTGTCGTGTCGCTCTTCCTCCTCTCTGTTGAAGGAGCCGGACCACCGCAGTGGTGGTAGTCCGTACTGGGGTAAGGGGGGGGGAGAGAAAAGGCGGTCGGGCGTGGTGCTGGTCAACCACCCACCTCACCCACCCAGCGTGTCCCGTGGCGTTCCGTCCTTCGTGGCGTGTGTGCTCGCGAATTTGCCAGCAGTGTAGAGGNTGGTGTGGGGGGGGATCTTTGTCTTTGCTTTAGAGGCGTTGGAAGCCTCTGTCGGTATCCCACAGAGTTAGAGGGGGGAGGGGGTGTGTGGTGGCGGTGGTGTGTGGTGGTGGTTGGGGTTTGTGGTGTGTCTGTTGATGTATGGTGGTGTTCGGGTGGTGTGTGGTGGTGGTGGTGGTGGTGGGGGTGGTGGTGTGTGGTGGTGGTGTGGGATAGTGATGGTGGGGTCGTGGTGGTGGAAGTGGTGGTGGTGGTGGTGGGGTGTTGGTGTGTGGTAGTGATGTGTGGTTCTGTGTGGTGTATGGTGGTGTTGGGTGTGTGTGGTGGTGGTGGTGGTGGTGTGTGGGGGTGTGTGGTGGGCTAGGCTGTGTGGTTGTAAAGTTGATTGTGGGGGGGGGGGGGGTGCGTCAGCTGTGCACACGCGACGCTGCTGCTGAGCTGCCTCCTCGCAGCTGTGAGCCCCCCCCCACCACGCCCCCCACCCCCATCCCCTGGGGCTCCGCTGTAGCCTTGAGTCGATGAGCCGCTGCATTCCAACGAGAGCNAAGACGAACACCACGTGCAGCAGNCACACAACACACACAGACCACACAGCACACAACACACAGACACACACACAACACGCACACACACACACACACACAGACACACAGACACACACACAACACACCACNGAGCACACACAACACACCAGCACACACACAACNACAGNCACCACAGCACACACAACACACACNGACACACACACACACACACACNGACACAACNACACACCACAGACCAGCACAGAGACACACACAGAGCACACACACAGACACACACACACAGACACACACACACAACACACACACAGAGACACATAAAAAGACAAAGACCTCCGATAGCCTTAACAGACTGGAGGGGCAAGTGCTGAGCAGCATATAAAGGCCGGCACGGCACACGAGCGGTGGGCGGCAGCACCCCGCCCGCCAGCACCAGATACTCATTTAGGCCAGCAGCCACAACACACCACCGTGCAGCAGCAGCACAACACATCGCCAGTGCTCGCCCCACCTGCAGAGCTCCATCAGAAGTTGTTGTTGAAGTTGTTGTTTTACCCATAATGGTGTGTAGTCGGCAGTGTTGAGTCTGTGGGCAGTGTTGAGTCTGGGCAGCGTTGAGTCTATGGGCAGCGTTGAGTCTATGGGCAGTGTTGAGTCTGTGGGTTGTGTTGAGTCTGTGGCAGTGTTGAGTATGGGCAGCGTTGAGTCTAAGTGTTGAGGTGGGTAGTGTTGAGTCTGTGGGTTGTGTTGAGTCTGTGGGCAGCGTTGAGTCTATGGGCAGCGTTGAGTCTATGGGCAGTGTTGAGTCTATGGGCAGTGTTGAGTCTGTGGGTTGTGTTGAGTCTGTGGGCAGCGTTGAGTCTATGGCAGTGTTGAGTCTATGGGCAGTGTTGAGTCTGTGGCAGTGTTGAGTCTATGGGCAGCGTTGAGTCTATGGGCAGTGTTGAGTCTGTGGGTTGTGTTGAGTCTGTGGGCAGCGTTGAGTCTATGGGCAGTGTTGAGTCTGTGGGTTGTGTTGAGTCTGGGTAGTGTTGAGTCTGTGGGTTGTGTTGAGTCTGTGGGCAGCGTTGAGTCTATGGGCAGTGTTGAGTCTGTGGGCCGTGTTGAGTCTATGGGTAGTGTTAGTCTATGGGCAGTGTTTAATCTATGGGTAGTGTTGAGTCTATGGGTAGTGTTAGTCTATGGGCAGTGTTTAATATATGGGCAGTGTTGAGTCTATGGGTAGTGTTAGTCTATGGCAGTGTTTAATCTATGGGCAGTGTTGAGTCTATGGGCAGTGTTGAGTCTATGGGCAGTGTTGAGTCTATGGGCAGTGTTGAGTCTATGGGTAGTGTTGAGTCTATGGGTAGTGTTGAGTGTATGGGTAGTGTTAGTCTATGGGCAGTGTTGAGTCTATGGGCAGTGTTGAGTCTATGGGCAGTGTGAGTCTATGGGCAGTGTTGAGTCTATGAGCAGTGTTGAGTCTATGGGCAGTGTGAGTCTATGGGCAGTGTTAGTCTATGGGCAGTGTGAGTCTATGGGCAGTGTTGAGTCTATGGGCAGTGTTGAGTCTATGGTCATTGAGTCTATGGGCAGTGTAGTCTATGGTCAGTGTGAGTCTATGGGTAGTGTTGAGTCTATGGTCAGTGTTGAGTCTATGGGCATTGTTGAGTCTATGGGCAGTGTTGAGTCTATGGTCAGTGTTGAGTCTATGGGTAGTGTTGAGTCTATGGGTAGTGTTGAGTCTTTGGGCAGTGTTGAGTCTGTGGGTAGTGTTGAGTCTGTGGGCAGTGTTGAGTCTATGGGCAGTGTTTAGTCTATGGGCAGTGTTGAGTCTATGGGCAGTGTTGAGTCTTGGGCAGTGTTGAGTCTATGGGCAGTGTTGAGTCTATGGGCAGTGTTGAGTCTATGGGCAGTGTTGAGTCTATGGGCAGTGTTGAGTCTATGGGTAGTGTTGAGTCTTTGGGCAGTGTTGAGTCTATGGGTAGTGTTGAGTCTATGGGTAGTGTTAGTCTATGGGCAGTGTTGAGTCTATGGGTAGTGTTGAGTCTTTGGGCAGTGTTGAGTCTATGGGTAGTGTTGAGTCTATGGGTAGTGTTGAGTCTATGGGCAGTGTTGAGTCTATGGGTAGTGTTAGTCTATGGGCAGTGTTAGTCTATGGGTAGTGTTGAGTCTATGGGCAGTGTTGAGTCTATGGGCAGTGTTGCGTCTATGGGCAGTGTGAGTCTATGGGCAGTGTTGAGTCGATGGGTAGTGTTGAGTCTATGGGTAGTGTTGAGTCTATGGGCAGTGTTGAGTCTATGGGTAGTGTTGAGTCTATGGGTAGTGTTGAGTCTATGGGTAGTGTTGAGTCTATGGGTAGTGTTGAGTCTATGGGTAGTGTTGAGTCGATGGGTAGTGTTGAGTCTGGGTAGTGTTGAGTCTATGGGCAGTGTTGAGTCTATGGGCAGTGTTGAGTCTATGGGTAGTGTTGAGTCTATGGGCAGTGTGAGTCTATGGGCAATGTTGAGTCGATGGGTAGTGTTGAGTCTGGGTAGTGTTGAGTCTATGGGTAGTGTTGAGTCTATGGGCAGTGTTGAGTCTATGGGTAGTGTTGAGTCTATGGGTAGTGTTGAGTCTATGGTCAGTGTAGAGTCTATGGGCAGTGTTGAGTCTATGGTCAGTGTAGAGTCTATGGGTAGTGTTGAGTCTATGGGCAGTGTTGAGTCTATGGGTAGTGTTGAGTCTATGGGTAGTGTTGAGTCTATGGGTAGTGTTGAGTCTATGGGTAGTGTTGAGTCTATGGGCAGTGTTGAGTCTATGGGTAGTGTTGAGTCTATGGGCAGTGTTGAGTCTATGGGCAGTGTTGAGTCTATGGGTGTGTTGAGTCTATGGGCAGTGTTGAGTCTATGGGTAGTGTTGAGTCTATGGGCAGTGTTGAGACTATGGGCAGTGTTGAGTCTACGTCACAGATAAGAAACGTACCTGGTTCGACTCCCGACTCGGGGCGTCGCTCTGCGAGTGGAGCTTCGTGCTGCAGAGTGGGTTGCGGAGGAGCGGTGGCGCAGCGCTTAGCGCCGACGAGCCAACACCGGTGACCATTATCTTAACCGGTCCCACGGTGTGTAGCAAGCGTCGCTACGAGGGGAGACAAAGGCGGTCCAGGCAACCCGCCACGGCGCCGGCCTTCACAGGCGCTGCCGCTCGCTAACAGCACTTGCCCCAACAGTCTGCTAAGGCTATATGGAGTGACCCTTTGTCTTTGTGTGCAGGTCGTGACGCCGGGAGCCGCCACATGTGTGCCCTGCTGCACGTGGCCGCGGTGCCGCTGCTGCTGCTGCTGCTGGTCCTCCCGTCCACGCTGGTCGCCCAGGTGGACATCGGTGAGGCTGACCTAAGGAGAGTGCGAAGGAAGTTCTGAATTTACACAGCTAGCGACTGGACATCTGTGGAAAAAATGAGCTTCATAGGTCATCGGATTCCTCCAGTATGAACAAATATTCTGATTTAGACAAACTACCCATAGACTCAACACTGCCCATAGACTCGCTGGGGGGGGGGGGGGGGTCCCTGCGTCTCGCCATTTACCCAGCACCACCACCACCATCACCACCACCATTACCACCNTCAACCATCACCTCCACCACCACCACCTCCACCACCTCCACCGTTACCTCCACCACTGCTACCACCACCATCACCACCACCGCCAACAGCACCACCACCATCACCACCACCATCAACACCATCAACCATCACCTCCACCACCACCACCGTTATCTCCACCACTGCTACCACCATCATCACCTCCACCACCACCACCGTTACCTCCACCACCACCACGACCACCATCACCGCTACCACCACCACAGAGCCAGGCAGTGGTGGTGGCGAGGCTGCGTGAGTCCGCACGCTTTGCTGAGCGCCGCCTTCTCCTGGCAGAGTTCGGGCACGGCTCCTTCTCGACACCCACGGGTGGAAGGGAGTGTGGAACAGATGGGGATTAGTTTAACACGTGGCAGGCTTTCGCGACCAATATTATTCATAATCAACGTTTTTGGGTTTAAATCGCGTTATTTATAAATGTGTCGTAACCCTCCACCACCCGACACGGCCAATCAGTAAAAAAGTGTCACGTTGACAAAAGACAAATAGTTCACTGCTTTAGCCCACCGGTGTGTTGAAGCGTGAAGCCACAACATTTACAATTTGAGTACGACGTTTCGCTGGTAATTGCATCCAGCATCATCGGGCATTTCGCCAGAATGGTGAGGCTCTGCTGTGTCTCCCGTTCTTATATAGAGCAGCAGCAGCAGGGTGACGTCATCATTAACTCATTAACTCAGATGGGGATTAGTCCACACACTCCTCCGCGCGCCACCTCGTGCCAGCGGTACGGCTCCTCCTGCTACTCGCTCGCAGCACTTGCCCCCACAGTGTGTCGAGGCTATACGGGGACCTTTGTCTTTGTGTGGGCTGCGTGTGTGTGTGCAGGCCTGTGCCGCTATGCCCTGGGGATGCAGGATGGCACCATCCGCGACGAGGACATCTCCGCCTCGAGCGAGTGGTACGAGTCGACCGGGGCGCGCTTCGCCAGGTGAGCAGCTCACCACTCGCTCACCACTCGCTCAACGCTCGCTCACCGCTCGCTCACACTCGCTCACTCAACACTCGCTCACCGCTCGCTCACTCACCACTCGCTCAACGCTCGCTCACCGCTCGCTCCCCACTCACTCACTCACACTCACTCACCACTCAGTCACTCACAGGGCAACTCACTCGCTCATCACTCGCTCAACACTCGCTCACCACTCGCTCACTCACCACTCGCTCAACGCTCGCTCACCGCTCGCTCCCCACTCACTCACTCACACTCACTCACCACTCACTCACCACTCAGTCACTCACAGGGCAACTCACTCGCTCATCACTCGCTCAACACTCGCTCACCACTCGCTCACAGCTCGCTCACCGCTCGCTCACCGCTCGCTCAACACTCACTCACACTCACTCACACTCACTCAACACTCGCTCACACTCGCTCACAGCTCGCTCACCGCTCGCTCACACTCGCTCACACTCACTCACCACTCACTCACTCACTCACACTCACGCAACACTCGCTCACCACTCGCTCACCGCTCGCTCACCGCTCGCTCACTCACCACTCACACACTCACTCACACACTCGCTCACACTCGCTCACCACTCACTCACACACTCACTCTCACTCACACTCACTCACTCACCGCTCGCTCACCGCTCGCACAACCCTCGCTCACCGCTCGCTCAACACTCAGTCACTCACAGTGAAGCTCGCTCACTCACTCACAGGCAGCAGTAGTAGTGGTGGTGGTGGTGAGGCAGTAGTGGTGGCGGTGGTGAGGCAGTGGTGGTGGTGATGGTGAGGTAGTAGTGGTGGTGGTGGTGAGGCAGTAGTAATAGCGGTGGTTGTTGTAGTGGTTGTTATAGTGGTGGTTGTTGTTGTAGTAGTGGTTGTTGTTCTTATTGTAAATGTTGTAGTTGTTGTCGTAGTTGTTGTCGTGGTTGTAGTTGTTGTAGTGGTTGTAGTTGTTGTAGTGGTTGTAGTTTCAGCGTAGTCGCCCCGTGTGCCCCCCCCCCCCGCGTCAGGCTGAACCTGGAGGAAGGCGACGGTGCGTGGTGCGCCGACGGCCCCGTGACGCCGCAGCACTCGCAGTTCCTGCAGGTGGACCTGCGGCGTCTCCACGTGGTCACGCTCGTCGGCACGCAGGGTCGCCACGGCAACGGCCTCGGCAACGAGTTCGCCAGGGCCTACCGCCTCGAGTACAGCCGCGACGCGCACCGATGGCTGCCGTGGAGGGACCGCCGCGGCAACCAGGCGAGGGGTCCCCTTAGCAACGGAGGAGCCCGTGGTGACGGGGCGAGGGGTCCCCTTAGCAACGGAGGAGCCCCGTGGTGACGGGGCGAGGGGTCCCCTTAGCAACGGAGGAGCCCCGTGGTGACGGGGCGAGGGGTCCCCTTAGCAACGGAGGAGCCCCGTGGTGACGGGGCGAGGGTCCCCTTAGCAACGGAGGAGCCCCGTGGCGACGGGGCGAGGGGTCCCTTAGCAACGGAGGAGCCCCGTGGCGACGAGGCGAGGGTCCCCTTAGCAACGGAGGAGCCCCGTGGCGACGAGGCGAGGGGTCCCCTTAGAGACGGAGGAGCCCCGTGGCGACGGGGCGAGGGTCCCCTTAGCAACGGAGGAGCCCCGTGGCGACGAGGCGAGGGGTCCCCTTAGCAACGGAGGAGCCCAAAGCAAATAGCCGCTGCCCATAGACTCAACACTGCCATAGACTCAACACTGCCCATAGACTCAACACTACCCATAGACTCAACACTGCCCATAGACTCAACACTGCACATAGACTCAACACTGCACATAGACTCAACACTGCACATAGACTAACACTGCCCATAGACTCAACACTGCCATAGACTCAACACTGCCCATAGACTCAACACTGCCCATAGACTAACACTACCCATAGACTCAACACTGCCCATAGACTAACACTGCCCGTAGACTCAACACTACCCGTAGACTCAACACTACCCATAGACTCACACTACCCATAGACTCAACACTGCCCATAGACTCAACACTGCCATAGACTCAACACTGCCATAGACTCAACACTACCCATAGACTCAACACTGCCCATAGACTAACACTACCCGTAGACTCAACACTACCATAGACTCAACACTACCCATAGACTCAACACTGCCCGTAGACTCAACACTACCCGTAGACTCAACACTACCCATAGACTCAACACTGCACTTCAACATACGCTCCAGGTGGCGTGGGGGTGGTTACCTGCGCGTGCCCCGTGCTTTAGCCAGTCATCTCAGTCAGTCGATCCGTGGCACCTGCTGGGTCTGCCCCGTGACCTCCTGCCAGCGGGCGTTCGACACTTCACGTGGCCTCAAGGTGCACTTGGCCTGGCACAAGCGTCGTGGTGACGTCACTGCCACTTAGTGGCGAATGGCGGTTGTTGTTGTTGTGCCCCGTGCCTCAGGTGATCCAGGGCAACGTGAACACGCAGGACGTGGTGCTCAAGGATCTGGGGCCCGCCCTCGTGGCGCGCTTCGTGCGTTTCGTCGCCGTCACCGACCGCGCCATGAGCGTGTGCATGCGCGTGGAGCTCTACGGCTGCCCCTGGGCTGGTGGGGCCTGACCCCCCCACCCCAACACCCCCCACACCAACCCGCCCCCCCCACCCCAACACCCTCCACCCCCACCCAACCCGCCCCCCCCACTAACTTTCCCCCCAGCACTGAAACCCCAACCCTCAACCGCCCCCCCCCACCACGGGGCCCGTCCTCCCCCGGCTCCCCGTGTCTCACCCGTGTCTCTCTCCGTGTTTCTTTCCCCGTGTCTCTCCCCGTGTCTCTCCCCGTGTGTCTCCCGTGTCTCACTCCGTGTTTCTTTGTGTCTCTCCCCGTGTGTCTCCCCGTGTGTCTCCCCGTGTCTCACTCCGTGTTCTCCGTGTCTCTCCCCGTGTGTCTCCCCGTGTCTCTCCGCGTCTCTCTCCGTGTCTCTCCCCGTGTGCCTCTGTGTTTCTCCCCGTGTGTCTCCGTGTGTCTCTCCGTGCGTCTCCCCGTGTCTTTCCTGTGTGTCTCCGCGTGTCTCTCCCCGTGTCTCTCCCCGTGTGTCTCCCCGTGTCTCCCCCCTGTGTCTCTGTGTCTCTCTGTGTCTCCCCGTGTCTCTCCGTGTGTCTCCGTGTCTGTGTCTCCCCGTGTCTCTCTCCGTGTGTCTACCCGTGTCTCTCCGTGTGTCTCTGCGTGTGTCTCCCCGTGCGTCACCCAGAGGCTCTCTCCTACTGGCCCCGAGGGGAGACGCTCCTCCTGCCCTCCCTGGCGCCCGCCAACCTCAACGACTCCACCTACGACGGCTTCATCGCCTCCCGGTGACGCCACCCGTGTGGCACTCACTCACTCACCCACCACCCACTACTCACCACCACTCACTCACTCACACTCACCCCACTCACTCACCACTCACTCACTCACTCACTCACTCACTTACACACTCACTCATACACTCACTCACTCACTCACTAATTCACACACTCACTCACACACTCACTCTATACTCACTCACTCACCCTGCTCACTCACTCATACACTCACTCACCACTCACTCACTCACTCACCCACTCATACACTCACTCACTCACCCACTCACACACTCCCCACTCACTCACTCACACTCACTCACACTCACTCACTCACTCACTCACACTCACTCACACCACCANTCANTCACACCCCACCACNCACTCACCACCACTCACTCACACTCANTCACNCACGTTTCACTCACACCACTCTCTCACACACGCACTCACTCACCCACTCACACACTCACTCACTCACCCACTCACACACTCACTCACACACACTCACTCACACACTCACTTACACACTCACTCACTCACACTCACTCACCACTCACTCACTCACCCACCACTCACTCACACACTCACTCACACTCACTCACTCACACTCACTCACTCACTCACTCTCTNACTCACCAATCACCCACCCANTCACACACATGCGTTACTCACTCACTCACTCACCTCACTCACTACACTCACTCACACTGGTGGACACTACACACACTCACTCACTCAGTCCTACACTCACTCACTCTTCTCACCCACTTACATCACTCTCTCCTCACCCAAACCCACCACTCACTCACTCCACCCACTCACACTCACTCACACTCATCCAGCTCACATACTCACACTCACTCACACTACACTCACTCACTCACACTCACTCACTCACTCACTCACACACTNACTACTCTACTCACTCAACTCAGCTCACTCACCACTCACTCACTCACTCACCCACTCACTCCCTCACCACTCACACTCACTCACTCACACTCACTCACTCACCCAATCACCCACCCACTCACACACTCACTCACATTTACTCACACACTCACCCACTCACTCACTCACACACCCAGTGGTGAACACTCACAACACCACGTCTCTCTGTCTCCGCGTGCGTCTCTATCTGTTTCCGCGTGCGTCTCTATCTTGTCTCCGCGTGTCTCTCTGTCTCCCTGTGTCCCCCAGGCAGATGTACGGCGGCCTGGGCCAGCTGACGGACGGCGTCTGGGGCCTGGACGACTTTGCGCTGAGCCCGAGCACCGCGTGTGGCCGGGCTACGACTACGTGGGCTGGAGCAACGGAAGCCTCAGCCTGCCCTACCTCCTCATGCACTTCGAGTTCGACGAGCCTAGGAACTTCTCGGCCATGAAGGTGCCACGCGCATCCATCATCACCCCCCCCCNATCACACCTCACCACCCTCCCCCGCGCCCCTCCCCTCCTCACTATCCCCCGTGCCCCCCCNAACATTCTCCCTAACCCCCACCGCCCCCCCCCCGTGTCCCCCCTCTCCTTGTCCCCCCCCACCTCCCTCCCCTCCCCCCCGTGTCTCCCCCCTCCTCATCTCCCCCCCCACCTCCCCCCCCGCGTCCCCCCCCNGCGTCCCCCCCCGCGTGCCCCCGACAGGTCCACTGCAACAACATGTTCCAGAGCGGCGTGCAGACCTTCCGCGAGGCGCGCTGCTTCTTCCGCCGCTCCGACAGCGACGAGTGGGAGGGCGGCGGCGGCGGCGACGGCGGTGGTGGCGGTGGTGGTGGTGGCGGTGGTGGTGGTGGTGGTGGCGGTGGTGGTGAGGACGTGGCGTGGGGCTGGTGGTGAGCCGGACACGGTGGACCCGCGCGCACGCTTCATCACCGTCCCGCTGGGCCAGCGCAACGCCATCGCCATCAAGTGCCACTTCTACCTGGGAGCCGCGTGGCTCCTCATCAGCGAGATCTCGTTCCACTCGGGTGGGTGCCGACGGGAGGATGGCAGTTGGTGCAAGGGCGAGTGGGTGGGGTGAGCGAGTGGGTGGGTGAGTGGGTGGGTTGAGGAGTGGGTGAGTGAGCGAGTTGGTGGATGAGCTAGTGAGTGAGTGGGTGAGCTAGTGAGTGGGTGGGTGAGTGTCTGGCTAGTGGTGAGTGGATGAGCTAGTGAGTGGTGTGAGTGTATGAGTGGGTAAGTTGTGAGTGGGTGGGGTGGATGAGCTAGTGAGTGGGTGGGTGAGTGGATGAGTGGGTGAGCTAGTGAGTGGGTGGGTGAGTGAGCTAGTGAGTGAGTGGATGAGTGAGTGGATGAGCTGGTGAGTGGATGAGTGGGTGAGTGAGTGGGTGAGTGGGGGGTTGAGTGGGTGGATGAGCTAGTGAGTGGGTGGGTGAGTGAGTAGTGAGTGAGTGGATGAGTGAGTGGATGAGCTGGTGAGTGGATGAGTGGGTGAGTGAGTGGTGAGTGGGTGGGTGAGTGAGTGAGTAGGTGAGCAGTGATGAGTGAGTGAGTGAGTGGATGAGTAGTGAGTGAGTGGGTGGGTGAGTGAGCGAGTGAGCGGTGACTGGGGCATCAGTCTGCCAGTAGTAGGGCGGACAATGATTGCTGCTGAGTCGTCTCGCCTAGGGGCACCCCAGCGGCAGCTGTCCCTGTGCACTACTCTGCCAGTACTAGGGGGGGAGGGGACGATGATTGCTGCAGGGTCACGCTGCGCCACCTCGTGTCCGTGACCGGTACTGACCTCACGTCCCCCCCCCTCCCCCTCCCCACAGACCGGAGCCAGGAGCCCGTGTCACGAGCCCCGCCCCCTCCCACCCGCCGAGGGGGGGGCCCGCAGCCCCCCACCGCCCCACCGCCCGCCCCACCAGGGGGGGCGCCCGCCCCNACCGCCCCCCTGGCACGCGCGGGCCGGAGGTCACCAGCCGCGCACACGGTGAGCGGCTCTCCACGTCCGTGGAGGTTCAGTCGGCCCATCATCAACGCTCGCTACAGGGGAAGGCGGTGGTGGGGGGGNTCGATAAAATGGGTGACCACTTTGCGTGGGAAGATCTAATAATGATAATGACGATTCAGGTTTTAATTTTTGGTTCTTTCGGTAAAGTCACGTAGATAGAAAAATAATAAGAAAAAATTAAGTGAATTAATTTGTACTTTANTTCACTTTATTAAATAATGATAGAAACTAAGTGAATAAGTGTTGTATTCACCTTATGAAAAAAAAAGTGAATAATTTTTTACTTTTATTCACTTTATTAAATAATAAATAATATAAATAAAGTCGCGTGCTCAGATTGTGAATGTCGCGGCTCGGCTCTCCAGCCCCCCAACGGCGGCGCTGTGTTCGCGACGAATTGGCAACGTCCTGTTCACGTGACACAAGCCTTGCCGATTGGCTGTGTCGGGTGGTGCGGCTTGACGACACAACGTTCCGATTTAAAGCTTTCGTGACTGCAGGGATTCATCTTCTTGGTTCTTTCGGTAAAGTCACNTAGAAGGGAAGTAATAAAATAATAAAAATAAAACATAATAATTCTCACGACGTTTCGGCCACAACGCAAGCAGCCATCCTCAGGTGCAGCAGCCGTCCTCAGGTGAGGCCCTCAGGTGAGGACGGCTGCTTGCGTTGTGGCCGAAACGTCGTGAGAATTATTATGTTTNATTTGTATTATTTCATTACTTCCCTTCTATGTGACTTTACCAAAAGAACCAAGAAGACACAACGTTTTTCTATATCTCTACGCGATCTAACAAACCGCCCCGCGGGTGCGAGCTCAGCAGGCACGAGGTGCCGGGGGCCCCGGGGCCACGCTGTCCGGGAGGCCCATGGACACGGCGACGAGAGAGCGCCCGTGCTGGTCGCCTGCCTCGTCGCATCATCCTCCTTCTCGTCGTCATCATCGCACTCATCCTCTGGCGGCACAACTGGAGGAAGCTCCTCGAGAAGGTGGGAACCCAATGGCAACAACGGCCAGCAACAATCAGCACCGTCAACGTTTTTTTTCACTTTTCTTCTTGTTTACTAAGCGGCTGAGCGTTGCACGTAGGCACCAGAGGTCACGTGAACGCCAGCAACAATCAGCACCGTCAAAGTTTTTTTTCACTTTCTTCTTGTTTACTAAGCGGCTGAGCGTTGCGCGTAGGCACCAGATGTCACGTGAACGGCCAGCAACAATCAGCACCGTCAACGTTTTTTCTTCTTGTTTACTAAGCAGCTGAGCGTTGCGCGTAGGCACCAGAGGTCACGTGAACGGCCAGCAACAATCAGCACCGTCAACGTTTTTTCTTCTTGTTTACTAAGCGGCTGAGCGTTGCACGTAGGCACCAGAGGTCACGTGAACGGCCAGCAACAATCAGCACCGTCAACGTTTTTTCTTCTTGTTTACTAAGCGGCTGAGCGTTGCACGTAGGCACCAGAGGTCACGTGAACGGCCAGCAACAATCAGCACCGTCAAAGTTTTTTCTTCTTGTTTACTAAGCGGCTGAGCGTTGCACGTAGGCACTAGAGGTCACGTGAACGGCCAGCAACAATCAGCACTGTCAACGTTTTTTTTCACTTTTCTTCTTGTTTACTAAGCGGCTGAGCGTTGCACGTAGGCACCAGAGGTCACGTGAACGGCCAGCAACAATCAGCACCGTCATTGTTTTACACCCAGTCGCTGAGCGTTGCGCGTAGGCACCAGAGGTCACGCGAACGTCAAAAACGGCCGGCAACAATCAGCCCCCCCCCTCTCCACGCCCCTCCCCCCTGCTCCCCGCAGGCCCCGCGCGCCATGCTGGAGGACGGCATGACGGTGCGTCTGTCGGTGCCGTGCGACACGGTGATGTTCAACGGGCGCTCGCTGCAGCGCGCCGGCTCGGCCCTGCCGCAGACGAAGCCGCCGCCGCGCTGCCGCCCGGCTACCGCGAGCCGGGCACGCGGCCCACACGCCGCCTGCTGCACGCGGAGCGCACACTCGAGCGCACCGAGGGCGGCGGTGCGTGGTGGTCGTGGTGGTGGTCGTGGTGGTGGTTGTGGTGGTCGTGGTGGTGCTTGTGGTGGTGGTTGTGGTGGTGGTGCTTGTGGTGGTCGTGATGGTGGTGGTGGTGCTTGGTGGTCGTGGTGGTGGTGGTGGTCGTGGTGGTGTTGTGGTGGTGGTGGTCATGGTGGTGCTTGTGGTGTTCGTGGTGGTGGTGGTCGTGGTGGTGGTCTTGGTGTAGTTGTGGTGGTTGTGGTGGTGGTCGTGGTGGTGGTGGTGGTCGTGGTGGTGGTGGTGGTCTTGGTGGTAGTNGTGGTGGTTGTGGTGGTGGTCGTGGTGGTGGTCGTGGTGGTGGTTGGTGGCGGTCGTGGTGGTGGTCGTGGTGGTGGTGGTGGTCGTGGTGGTGGTGGTGGTCTTGGTGGTAGTTGTGGTGGTTGGTGGTGGTCGTGGTGGTGGCGGTCGTGGTGGTGGTGGTGGCGGTCGTGGTGGTGGTCGTGGTGGTGGTCATGGTGGTTGTGGTGGCGGTTGTGGTGGTGGCCGTGGTGGTTGTGGTCACGGTGGTTGTGGTGGTGGTAGTGGTGGTGGTGGTGGTCGTCGTGGTGGTCGTGGTTGTGGGGTGTCGCGCTGCGTTACAAACCCAGCGACCCGAGTTCGATTCCTGCTCACGGCCACCAACACCTGTGACGATTACCCGAACCGGTCCCCCGTGCTGAGACCCCCACGTGGTGAGACCACGTGGTAAGACCACGTGGTGAGACCACGTGGTAAGACCCCCACGTGCTGCGTGTTGCAGGCTGCGGGGACTACGCGGAACCGGAGCTGCCGCTGTTCGACGGCGCCCAGCACTACGCCGTGGCCGACATCCTGGACATGCAGGTACTCGCGCAGGCAAAGGTCCCCCGCGTAGCCTCCGATGGGCCGTCGGGGCAAGTGCAGCGTCGCGCCCGGCCGCCTTTGTCTCCCCGGCGGCGATGTTTACCGCGCACGCCACCGGTGCTCATTTGAGGCCGAGTCGACCTAGGGGAGGCCCAGGGGGCGGTGCACTGCACGTGGCGTGGGCTCTGACCCAGCGACGTCCAGGTTTGGTGGATCACCGCTCGGATTTCGTGACGCTCCCTTCCGGGGCCGGGAACACCTCGATAGGTCGAGGGTGGCAGAGCTTGGGGCAATCGGTGGTGGTGCCAGCTGCTGCTGTTGCTGCGGCTGCTGCTGTTGCTGCTGCTGCTGCAGCTGTTGCTGCTGCTGCTGCTGTTGCGGCTGCTGTTGCTGCTGCTGCTGTTGCAGCTGCTGTTGCTGCTGCTGCTGTTGCTGCTGCTGCTGTTGCTGCGGCTGCTGCTGCGGCTGCTGCTGTTGCTGCGGCTGCTGTTGCTGCTGCTGCTGTTGCTGCTGCTGCTGCTGTTGCGGCTGCTGTTGCTGCTGCTGCTGTTGCTGCGGCTGCTGCTGTTGCTGCGGCTGCTGCTGCTGCTGTTGCTGCTGCGGCTGCTGTTGCTGCTGCTGCTGTTGCTGCTGCTGCTGCTGCTGCTGCGTTCGCACTCCTCGTCTGTGTCTCCTGCTCCTCCCTCTCCGAGTCGTGATGATGTTGTTGATGTTGATGATGTTGATGGTGTTGATGGTGTCGATGTTGATGATGTTGATGATGTTGTTACTGTTGTCGTTGATGGTGTCGTTCATGTTGATGTTGTCGATGATCATGACGTTGATGTTAATGTTGTGGTTAATGTTGTTCATGTTGTTAATGTTGATGCTGTTGTAGTAAATGTTGATTTTGTCGATGATGTTGTTGTTGTTGTTAATGATATTGATGATGTTCATGCTGCCGTTAATTTTGATGTTGTTGATGTTGATGCTGTTGATGTTGTCATTCATGCTGTGATGCTGCCGATGTTGCTTGTCGATGTTGTTGTTGTTGTTGTCGCCGTTGTGTCGCCAGGGCGTGACGGGCAGCAGCGCCTACGCCGTCCCCGCGGTGCCGGGAGACGCGGCGGCGGCGGTGCCGGGCCACCACGAGGTGCCGCCGGGCCACCGCGGCGTGGCGCGACTCCTGGAGGTGCCGCGCGAGACGCTGCGCGTGCGGAGAAGCTGGGGAGGGCAGTTCGGAGAGGTGAGACAACAACGGGGCCGCTGGGACAGAGACAATGGGGCCGCTGGGACAGAGACAACGGGGNCGCTGGACATGGGGGACACTGGACACGGGACACTGAGACATGGGACATGATGATGACGATGATGTGGTGTTCATTGTGGTTGTGTGATGATGACGTTGATGATGACAATGACGACGACGACGATGACGACGACGATGATGACGACGACGACGGTGACGATGACGACGACGGTGATGACGACGACGACGATGATGACGATGACGACGATGATGACGATGACGACGATGACGACAACAGTGACGATGATGACGACGACGGCGACGACGACGATGACGACGTGCCGCTGGTCGTGTCCCAGGTGCTGCTGTCGAGGCCGTGGGGCTGCCGCGGTGATGACGACGACGACGACGAGGTGGAGGTGGGGAGGAGGAAAGCGACGAGGGGGCACGAGGGGGGGCCGCAGCAGCCCACACTCGTGGCTGTCAAGATGCTGCGGGAAGACGCCTCCAGCAGCGCCAGGTGAGCGTGCGTGTGTGTCGCCTGTGTGTGTGTCTGTGTGTGTGTCTGTGTGTGTGTCTGTGTGTCTTAAAGCGGTAGTGTCGCGATTGGCGCCCTGCGCTACGAACCCGGCGACCCGAGTTCAATTCCCGCTCCGGCCAACACCAGTAACGATTATCTGAACCGTCTTGGGCCTCGCCTAGGTCGACTCAGCCTCAAATAAGTACCCAGTGCGGTGCGTAAACATCGCCACTGGGGAGACAAAGGCGGCCGAGCGTGATGCTGGCCACCCACCCCTCGTGTACCGTACCGGCCTTCATAGGCGCTGCTCGCTAACGGCGCCTGCCCCAACAGTCCGTTGAGGCTACGTGGGGGGGGGGNTCTCTGCGTGCGTCAGGAGCGACTTCCTGAAGGAGATCAAGACGATGTCGCGGCTGCGCGACGCTCACGTCGTGCGACTCGTGGGCGTGTGCCTGCGCGACGAGCCGCTCTGCATGCTCGCCGAGTACATGGAGAACGGAGACCTGCACCACTTCCTGTCGGCACACCGCTGGAGGGACAGGCCCCGGGCCCACGCTCAGGTAGCTCTCTCGCATCGCCTCGCCTCGCTCACCTGTACTGAGCTCGCTCGATCACTCACCTGTACTGAGCTAAGGTGATCTCACTCACGTGAACTGAGCTCAGGTGATCTCCCTCACTCACATGTACTGAGCTTAGGTGATCTCCCTCACTCGCCTACTCACCTGCGCTGACCTTTGGTGATCTCACTAGCGCACACTCGCTCACCTGAACCAATCTCAGGCAATCGCCCTCACTCACCTGTCCACCTGAACCGATCTCAGGCAATCTCCCTCACTCACTCGCTCACCTGAACCGATCTCAGGCGATCTCGCTCACTTTATCGCTCACTCACCTGAACCTGGGCAAGGTGTGGGATGAACCTGCTGGAGCTGTGTGCCTCAAAAATATCGGAAGAAGTAGTCACCCCCTCCGTGTGGCTCGCTGGAACCAGCAGTGTCGAGATCGGCCTCTGTGGAGGAGGCTCGTGAAGGACGCGCTGGGCAGTTGGAGGCAGTCGCTCTGTAGCAACAACGGAGGGCAGAGACAGTCACAACCAGCGGAACGCCGGTGGTTAATACGCCGTGCGGAGCGCGTAGGTGCAGCCGCCAGTTATGCACGACGACGATGACGACAATGAAAGCGATGACGACGACGACGATGACGAATTATGACGACGACGATCTCAACAAACACGTCCACGTCGACGTCTACTTAAACCTCGTGCTCTCTTTTAGCCCCGCCCCCCTCCCAATACGCTCCATTCATTGGCAACCACATTCTGATAAGCCCCCCCTCCCCTTGTATTTAAGAACTTGCATCTTGGAATCCCTGCCTCACTTGATACAGCAAATCTGGCTGTGACGTCTCACCTGATGACGGAGACTTGGTTGCCTCTGAAACGTCGTGATTTTTATTATTTTATTTCTATTAATTTTAATTCATTTTTTACCTACGTGACTTTACCGAAAAAACTAAGAGTATCAGTCTATTTAGACTAGACGAGGTGAGGTTGGGGGGGGGGCGGATCTTTGTGACCGCGTGCGTCTCCCGCGTGGCAGCGTGGTGGAGGTGCTGCTCATGGCCGTGCAGGTGGCTGCCGGCATGTCCTACCTGGCGTCGCTCAACTTCGTGCACCGCGACCTGGCGTCGCGAAACTGCCTCGTGGGCCGGCGCACACCATCAAGATCGCCGACTTCGGCATGAGCCGCCACCTCTACAGCAGCGACTACTACCGCATCCAGGGCCGCGCCGTGCTGCCCATCCGCTGGATGGCCTGGGAGAGCGTGCTTCTGGTGTGTCTATACTGTGTGTGTGTCTATATTGTGTCTGCCTCGGTGTGTGTGTCTATACTGTGTGTGTGTCACGGTGTGTGTGTCTATACTGTGTGTGTGTCTCTACTGTGTCTGCCTCGGTGGGTGTGTCTATACTGTGTGTCTATACTGTGTGTGTCTATATTGTGTGTGCCGCTGTGTGTGTCCTGTCCGTGTATGTCACTGCGTATGTGTGTCTATACTTTGTGTGTGTCACCGTGTGTGCCACCGATCCATCCCGGGTTTACGATCCATCCTGTGTTTAACCAGGTTGGATTGTGTGAGGAGCTCACAAATCCTTGAAAGATCTGGACACATTCCCATCGGTGAACTCCTCCGGCAGACAAGGCTGCATTGGCTGGGTCATATAGCCCGCATGTCCAGCCACCTCATGCCCAAGCAGCTTTTATTTGGTCATTAAGAGGGGGCTAAACGGGCACGACATGGGCTGGAGAAGAGATGGAGCTGAGGTGGTACAGGAGGATGTGGAGCTGAGGGACTTACCGACGACTGGTACCAGCGGTGTCAAGATCAGCCTCAGTGGAGGAGGCTCTGCTGAGTCTGTCCCGTGACCTCCTGTCAGCGAGCCTTCAACACTTCACGGGCCTCAAAGTGCACCTATCCTGGTACAGGCGCCGTGGTAACGTCACTGTCACTTAGTGGCAAATAGCGGGTGTTGGTATTGGCCACCGGGATTGGTGGCGTAGCGGTTAGCGCGTTGCTCTATGAACTCGGCTACCCAAGTTCGATTCCTGCTCATGGCCAACACCACTGATGATTATCTGAATGGGCCTGGGGCCTCCCCTAGGTCGACTCAGACTCAAATGAGTATCTGGTGCGGTGTGTCAACATCGCCGCTGGGAAGACAAAGGCGGCCGGGCGTGGTGTTGGCCACCCACCTCTTCCCCACAGTGCCGCTACTTGCCGACAGCACTTGCCCCGCCTACAGTCTGTTAAAAGGCAACACGGGGGATCTTTGTCTGGCACCGTGTCACCGCACAGGGCAAGTTCACGACGGGCTCGGACGTGTGGGCGTTTGGCGTCACGCTGTGGGAGCTGCTGTCGCTCTGCAAGAGCAGCCGTACGGCGGCCTCACCGACGAGCTGGTCATCGAGAACGCCGGGGAGCTCTTCCGCGACAACGGCCGTCAGGTGCGCCCTCGTCGCTGAGCCTCATCACCAGGCTTCATCACCAGGCCTCATCACCAGGCTTCATCACCAGGCCTCATCACCAGGCCTCCTCACCAGGCCTCATCACCAGGCCTCATCACCAGGCCTCATCATCAGGCATCCTCACCAGGCCTCATCACCAGGCTTCATCACCAGGCCTCATCACCAGGCCTCCTCACCAGGCTTCATCACCAGGCCTCATCACCAGGCTTCATCACCAGGCTTCATCACCAGGCCTCACCAGGCCTTCTCACCAGGCCTCATCACCAGGCCTCATCACCAGGCCTCATCACCAGGCCTCATCACCAGGCCTCATCACCAGGCCTCATCACCAGGCCTCATCACCAGGCTTCATCACCAGGCCTCATCAATATCTCTTCTCACTCGGCCTCTTCGCTAGGCCTCCTCGCTAGGCCCACTGAGCTATATAGCTATTTTTCAGAAGTGACCTGGCCACGCATGATAGCTTAACAAAGCGGCTCATGCGGAAATGTATAGCAGCCAAATACTCTAAACGCATGTTTTGAGTATTTGGCTTAAAACTGGAGGTCCTCCTCGCTAGGCCTCCTCACCAGGCCTCATCGCTAGGTCTCCTCACCAGGGCATCTCGCTAGGCCTCTGTGTTAGCCCTCTTCATCAGGCCTCATCAATAGCTCTCATCGCCCAGGTCCACTGAGCTATGTAGCTCTTTTTCAGAAGCGACCTGGCCACAGATGACCTGCAAACTGGGGGCCCGGAGAAAAATCCTCGTGACCATGGGAGAAATGCAAACTCTAAATACACAGCAGGCCTCAGGGTCGGGATTGAACCCACGACCTCCTGTATACAAGGTGAGGTAGTTAACATCTTGCCACCGTTGGCGCTCTGTGTATCTCTCCACGTGTGCGAGCAGATGTATCTGTCCCAGCCGCCCGCTTGCCCCGCTCCCGTCTACGACCTCATGCTGCGGTGCTGGCGCCGAGAGTCGCTGGACCGGCCGACCTTCCCGCAGATCCAGAGCTTCCTCGCGCAGGAGGCCTCCTAGCTCGGCCGGGACTAGCGCCGCGCTGCCACGGCGATGCGATGGTGTTCATCCCACCGCGCATCTACCTGGCCTGAGACCAGCTGACTCGTCACTCACACATTCAGAGCCCTTGCAATCAACTCGCGTGCTTTCTGCTATCATTCATTATTATTATTGCTACTACGTATGGAAGGATGATGTATGTAAGGGGAATGTTGTATGTACGTTGAACGTCTTTCGCAGCGTGCGTAGTCGGAGGTGTGGGGGGGGGAAACTAAACCACAAAAAAGCAGTTCTGATGATGATGATTATTGTCATCAGTTAGAACGAAATATATATGTGCAAATGTAAATATTGTAAAGTGTGCATCGGGACCTCGCGAAGAAAATGTGAAGATGATAAATATAGTAGACGTCGTGAGGGAGGGGAGAGCGAGCAAGAAGTGGGTATTTTTGTATCGAACTTGTAATGTGCATGCAGACCGGAGCGTGTAATCCCGTCTCCAGGCGTCGCCACACGCAACACAACGCACGCCGGCGCTGTCCCGACGTGCACGCAAACCTTTTCTAAACGCGCGAGAGGCACGTTCTGAACCTGTACGTAACCTCTCCCTTGCGCTGGCATCCACGTCGCTTTATTGGTAAGAAAATAAACGTATATTTAAAGCGCGCGCGTGTTACGGTGGGTTGTGCGGCGGCAGTGAGACTGCGATGACAGCCGCCCAATCAGAGCCCAGCAATGATAGCCCCGCCCACTTTCACATAGACACGCCCACTTTCACATAACTTTCACATAACACGCCCACTTTCACATAGACACGCCCACTTTCACATAACACGCCCACTTTCACATAACACGCCCACTTTCACACAGACACGCCCACTTTCACATACACACGCCCACTTTCACATAGACACGCCACTTTCACACAGACACGCCCACTTTCACATAGACACGCCCACTTTCACACAGACACGCCCACTTTCACACAGACACGCCCACTTTCACATAGACACGCCCACTTTCACACAGACACGCCCACTTTCACATAGACACGCCCACTTTCACACAGACACGCCCACTTTCACATAGACACGCCCGCTTTCACATAGACACGCCTACTTTCACATAGACACGCCCACTTTCACATAGACACGCCCACTTTCACAGACACGCCTACTTTCACAGACACGCCCACTTTCACATAGACACGCCCACTTTCACATAGACACGCCACTTTCACATAACACGCCCACTTTCACATAGACACGCCCACTTTCACATAGACACGCCCACTTTCACACAGACACGCCACTTTCACATAGACACGCCCACTTTCACATAACACGCCCACTTTCACATAGACACGCCACTTTCACATAGACACGCCACTTTCACACAGACACGCCACTTTCACACAGACACGCCCACTTTCACATAGACACGCCCACTTTCACATAACACGCCCACTTTCACATAGACACGCCCACTTTCACATAGACACGCCCACTTTCACATAGACACGCCCACTTTCACATAGCCCGCCCACTTTCACATAGACACGCCCACTTTCACATAGACACGCCCACTTTCACATAGACACGCCACTTTCACATAGACACGCCACTTTCACACAGACACGCCACTTTCACACAACACGCCCACTTTCACATAGACACGCCCACTTTCACATAGACACGCCACTTTCACATAGACACGCCCACTTTCACATAGACACGCCCACTTTCACATAGATACGCCCACTTTCACATAGACACGCCCACTTTCACATAGACACGCCCACTTTCACATAACACGCCCACTTTCACATAACACGCCCACTTTCACATAGCCACGCCCACTTTCACACAGACACGCCCACTTTCACATAGACACGCCCACTTTCACATAGACACGCCCACTTTCACATAGACACGCCCACTTTCACATAGACACGCCCACTTTCACATAGACACGCCCACTTTCACATAACACGCCCACTTTCACATAGCCCGCCCACTTTCACATAGACACGCCCACTTTCACATAGACACGCCTACTTTCACATAGACACGCCCACTTTCACATAGACACGCCCACTTTCACATAGCCACGCCCACTTTCACATAGACACGCCCACTTTCACATAGACACGCCCACTTTCACATAGCCACGCCACTTTCACATAGACACGCCCACTTTCACATAGACACGCCCACTTTCACATAGACACGCCCACTTTCACACAGACACGCCCACTTTCACATAACACGCCCACTTTCACATAACCACGCCCACTTTCACATAGCCACGCCACTTTCACATAGACACGCCCACTTTCACACAACCACGCCCACTTTCACACAGACACGCCCACTTTCACATAGACACGCCCACTTTCACATAGACACGCCCACTTTCACATAGACACGCCCACTTTCACATAGACACGCCCACTTTCACAGACACGCCACTTTCACATACACGCCCACTTTCACATAGACAGCCACTTTCACATAGACACGCCACTTTCACATAGACACGCCCACTTTCACATAACACGCCCACTTTCACATAACCACGCCCACTTTCACATAACACGCCCACTGACTAACCACGCCCCCTGGCCAAGTCCCCCCCCCCTCCCCGTGTTGACTCCCTCGCCTGATATGCAGGAGGAGGTCGTGGGTTCGATCCTGACCCTGACCCTGCCGTCTGCTGCTGCTGCTCTATATTTCAAGGCTGTGTCTCGCTGTGATTTTTTCTCCGGGTCCGCGGTTTATTTAAATCCTTTACATTAAGTTCACTTGCGTGCGCTTACGACCGTGCAAATCTTTCGGTCGTTTTTTAACCCACTTCCCGTGATCCAATTGAGCTGACGTTTTGCTACACAGACTCGTTGTGCGTGACAATTAATGTTCCTGAAATTTTTTCCCAAAATTTTACACTTTTAGGCAAAACAAATTTAATATTTAATTACCAATTGCTTAATACTGGCAGACAATCATCTGACCCATAGGTGGCAGCCATCTCAAGCCAGAGGACGAGAGGACTCTAGCCGCCACGCATATAAAGGATTTACAGTGAAAAACTTTGTTTTTACGGGTTAATTTTTCCCCTCTACATTTAGAATGAACGTCACATGGCACACGATGATGATGATGATGATGAAATCAGCCACTTCGTTGCAGCTATCATTTGTGATGGGGCACCACGGTGGCTAGGAGATGTTAACTACCTCGCCTGATATACAAGAGGTCGTGGGTTCGATCCCAACCCTGACGCCCTCTATATACTTGGGGTTTTGTGTGTTCTCTCTCTCGCCGTGGTCGCGTGGATTTTTCCCCGGGTCCTCCGCTTTTTCCCCTCCACATTTAGAATCAACGCCACGCGTTTAGAGTGTTTTGCTGCTATCAATTTCCACGCGAACACATTCCTGCGGAGGGAGCTGGTAGGAACGTTGGGTTGCTCGGTCAATGGCCAGGGTCAACGGCGGCGTGGTGTATTCCGCAAATATGCCCGACTGTGAGGGCGGGCACAAGCCGGCGTGAGTAGGTTAACGTTGAGTTTTATAAGGGCACCACGGGGTGACCAGCCCCTCCCACCAGCCCCACCCCCACCCAGCCCACCTCCCACCCAGCCCTCCCACCCTCCCCTCTCCACCCCTCCCATTTTTGGATGCACGACGACGGACGGACACAATAATCCCTGTGGGCTGGTGGAATCAGGTGGTTCCTACCAGGATCAGCCACTAAGTTGAGTTATCATTTGTGGTGGCCAGTTCGCTTCTGAAAAAGAGCTACGTTGCTCAGTGGGGCCTCACCTGTAAAATAAAATTAATATAGTTTTACATATTATGATGATGATGATTTTCTCAACAAACGTGCCTGTCCACCTGATGAAGCTAGTTGTAATTATTGGCGAAACGTCATGACTTGCGCAGAGAACTTGGATTTAAGTGAGGGTGATTTGCGCAGCGTCAACCTCACTCTCTCGACCAGCCGCATCTGTACCCAGTGGCAGACGTAGTCAAGACGACTGGAGATGGTCCTGGTTGCAGTGGAAGGTCCAAAGACCCGTTTTGGTGGAATTTCCTCCACCAGGGGTTCCACACGCCAGGCTCAGACAAGCGAGTTTGCCGGTTAGTTAATCGCCGCCGTGTTCGGCGTTGGCAGCTGCTGACTGTACCGACTCACCAGGGATGTTGAGCCTGGTGTGCGCCTACGGTAGCAGCTAGAGGGCCGGGCCAGATGGAACAAGCCTGAGGCTGGTCAGACATTAGGCGAAACGTCGTACACTCGCATTGTCAATGTTGTGGCTTGGCTCTCCAACACACAACCGGTTAGTGCTGTACTGGTGCAAAGGAGAGCCGACAGAAGGTTGCAGAGGGTTCGTCTTGTATTGCTCCCCAGTCCACACTCGTCCGAGCCTTCTCGATCCGGTGACCACCAATTCCCCCTTTTTAAATCCTTTATAATAAGTTCGCTTGCTTGCTTGCGTGCTTGCTTACGACCGTGCAAATCTTTCGGTCGTTTTTAACCCACTTCCCGTGATCCAATCGAGCTGACATTTTCCACACAGACTCGTTGTCCAGACAATTAATGTTCGTGAAAAAAATTCCCAAAATTTTACACTTTTTAGGCAAAAAAAATATTTTACATATATTCAAAAGAACTCTTCTTGGCTATGGCGGAACGTCAGTATAAGAGCCCAGAGCGTAACCCCTCCACAGGCCGTGGCGGAGTAGCGCAGTTGGTAGCGCCCTCGCTTCCCATGCCAAAGGTCGCGGGATCGATCCCGCGTCCTCCACAGGCGAATATATTTTTAATCCTTCATATTGAGTTCGCTGCCACGCATATAAAGGATTTATAGTGAAAAACTTTGTTTTTACGGGTTATACTTATTTCTCTCCTCGCCTGCTCCTCACCGTCCCACTCCCCCTCCTGTTGGTGGGAATCCTTCCCCAACATCCCTTATACGAGCAACGAGTTGGAAACGTTCTGTTCACTACGTGACAAACCTTGCTGATTGGTTGTGTCGGGTGATGACGGGTTTAACGACGCAATTATATTTACGCGAATCGAACAAAAAAACGCATAATTTCGATTTAAAGCTTTCGTGACTGCAGGGATTATCTTTTTGGTTCTTTCGGTAAAGTCACCTCCTACGCATTTCATAAGTAGTACTAATCGCATATCTGCATTTCCCATAATATGCTAAATTCCTCTTGATATGAAAATTATTTTGTCAAGGCGCTCTTCCCCCTCCATCCAGCTTAAATAGTCGCTCCAAGCCTGGGTGTGTCATTCAGACTCTGTCTTCTCGACAGACCTGTTCTCCACGGCTGCTTGCGTTGTGGCCGAAACGTCGTGAGAATTATTTTATTATGTTTTATTTCTATTATTTTATTATTTCCATTCTACGTGACTTTACCGAAAGAACCAAGAAGAAAAAAAACGTATGTTATGAAAAGTGACATAGTTTAGAATATGTAATATATACACAGGCAGGGTCAGCTTCTGTAAAAGAGTTACAAAGCTTAGTGGGGTCTTACTTCCTTCTACGTGACTTTACGAAAGAACCAAGAAGATGAATCCCTGCAGTCACGAAAGCTTTAAATCTAAATATAGTTTTAAATATATAATGTACATAGGCAGTGCCTGCTTCTGTAAAATAGCTACACAGCTCGGGACAGATAAGTAAAATAAGTAATATTTAAAAATATNTTTTTTAAACACGCTTTAATGAAATGTACCGCACTTGTAATGGAAGAACTCCACGACTCCAGGAAGTGGCCCGAAGCTTGCCACAACGTAAGGGACCGTGGCCAATTAGAGCCAACGCAAGTTCACCGTGGACAATTAGACCCAAGCCGAAACATAACATATAAAAAATGTTAAAAAATATCTTTTTTTTAATGTTTACAAATATTTTTTATGATAGAATATAGTATTGTCATCAGTATGACATAAGTATACCAAGTTTGCAGTCGATACCACATTGGGAAGTGGGTTAAAATTGAGTTACAATATTTGAGGATACCACAACAACAACACAGTGCGTTAAATAAAAGCGTGTAGTAATAAAATAATAATTTAAAGACAGAACTGCAGTTCGCAACCAACGCCCACAATCGATGCGCTGATTAATTAATTAATTATCTGCGCGGTCACGTGGCCCCGCATCGCTATAAATAGCCGCGCCTCGGGCGCGCGCGCGCCGCTTATTGATGTCGGGATGGAGGCGGGGGCCCCAGACGTGAGCAGGTGAGCGAGCAGGTGAGCGAGCAGGTGAGCGAGCAGGTGAGCGAGCAGGTGAGCGAGCAGGTGAGCGAGCAGGTGAGCGAGCTGGTGAGTGAGCGAGCTGCGAGCAGGTGAGCGAGGTGAGCGAGCAGGTGAGCGAGCAGGTGAGCGAGCAGGTGAGCGAGCAGGTGAGCGAGCAGGTGAGCGAGCAGAGGTGAGCGAGTGAGCGAGCTGTGTGAGCGAGCTGTGAGCGAGCTGGTGAGCGAGCGAGCGAGCGAGCGAGTGATGGTGAGTGAGGTTAGTGAGCGAGCGAGCGAGTGGTGAGCGAGGTGAGCGAGCTGGTGAGCGAGCTGGTGAGCGAGCTGGTGAGCGAGCAGGTGAGCGAGCTGAGCGGCAGGTGAGCGCAGTGAGCGAGTCAGATGAGGCGAGCTGGTGAGCGACACACTGAGCGACACGAGCTGACGACTGACCTGCGAGCGTCCTCACCTACTCGCTCACCTACACACTCACCCACCCACTCACGTACTCACCTACTTACTCGCCACACACTCACCCACCATTACTCACCAACTCACCCACCCATTCACCCACCCACTCATTCACCAATTCACTCACCCACTCACCCACCCATTCACACACCCACTCACTCACCCACTCACTCACTCACCCANTCACTCACTCACTCATCACCCACTCACTCACCACCACTCACTCACTCACCCACTCACTCACTCACCACCACCCACTCATTCACCTATTCAATCACCCACCACTCTCCCTGTCTCCCAGTCGCGATCCCTGCAGGGCTTTCTCCGAGTCCGCCCGTTCAGCACGGACGAGCTGCAGAGAGGAGAAGACCAGGCAAGATACATCACCAACATCACCCACCAACATCACCATCATCACCATCATCACCAACATCACCAACATCACCACCCACATCACCAACATCACCCACCACATCACCATCATCACCACCAACATCACCCACCAACATCACCCACCAACATCACCCACCCACATCACCAATATCACCACATCACCAACATCACCACCAACATCACCATCATCACCAACATCACCAACATCACCACCAACATCACCACCCACATCACCATCATCACCCACCAACATCACCAACATCACCACCAACATCACCAACATCACCCACCCACATCACCAACATCACCCACCCACATCACCACCCCTAAACCCATTTAACCATAACCCACATCGCCCACATCACCATCATCACCCCTAAACCCATATCACCATAACCCACATCGCCCCATCACCCGCATCAACCACATGGTCATCATCACCATCACCCATATCGCCATCATCACCATCATCACCCCATCACTCCCGTGGCCCACCTCACCATCATAGCCTACATCGCCCTCGTCACCATCATCAGCTTTACAAGACCATCACCATGTCGATTGTTATCGCCAGCCTACCGCCATGGTGGTTGTGATTGGTGGCGTTCATGACGGTGGTGATGGTGGTGTGGTGATGGTGGTGGTGATGGTGGTGGTGAGGATGTGGAGCTGAGTGGACTTGCCGATGAGCGCTACCAGCGGTGTCAAGATCGGCCTCTGTGGAGGAGGAGGCTCGTGAAGGACGCTACTGGGGGGGGGGGTGCCAAGCTAGGTGCACAGTGAGGCTGCTGGGCATTTGGAGGGCAGTCGCCTCCTCCGACAACAACGGAGGGCGGAGGAGCGACGCTCACAACAACGAGCGGAGCGCCGGGTGGATAAAACGCAGCGAGTCGTCACAGTAGGGGGCATAGATGGTGGTGCATCTACCGGTCATCTCGGTCAGCCATCCCACGGCACCTGCTGAGTCTGTCCTGTGACCTCCTGCACCTAGCCTGGCACAGTTGGGGGTACAGCTGGTGGTGCATCTACCGGTCATCTGTCAGTCGACCCACGGCACCTGCTGGGTCTGTCCGAGACCTCTGCCCAGCGAGCCTTCGACCGTGGTGGCCTCAAAGTGCACCTAGCCTGGCACAGGCGCCGTGGCGACGTCACCGCCACGTAGGGACGAATGTCGGCTGTTGTTGTTGGTGATGATGTTGTCATCGTTGATGGTTTTGATGATGTAGATGGTTGTGATGATGTTGTTTAAGGTTATGATGGGGTGATGGTGGTGTTGCCTTTATTCATGTTGGTGGTGGTGCTGCTGGTGGTGCTGCTGGTGGTGCTGCTGGTGGTGATGGTGGTGCTGATGGTGGTGGTGTTGATGGTGGTGGTGTTGATGATAATGATGCTAGTGATGGTGGTGCTGATGGTGGTGTTATGGTGGTGGGGTGTTGATGATAATGATGCTAGTGGTGGTGGTGTTGGTAGTGGTGGTGCTGATGGTGGTGATGGTGCTGATGGTAGTGGTGGTGCTGATGATTGTGGTGGTGGTGTTGACGGTGTTGACGGTGGTGGTGGTGTTGATGGTGGTGGTGTTGATGATGATAATGATGCTAGTGCTGATGATGGTAGTGGTGGTGTTGATGGTGGTAGTGGTGTTGACGGTGGTGGTGTGTTGACGGTGGTGGTGTGCTGGTGTGGTGGCGGTGTTGTTGATGATGGTGGTGTTGATGGTGCTGCTGATGGTGGTGGTGTTGATGGTGGTGGTGGTGTTGATGGTGGTGGTGGAGCAGGGCTGTCTGGAGCTGGCTGGACCCTCTGTGCTCCTCTCTCCGAAAGCCGGCGTCACCTCCCTGCAGAAGTTCACATTCACACAGGTGGGTGTGTGTGGGTTAGGGTGGTGTGTGGGTGACTGTGGGTGACTGTGGGTGTGTGGGTGAGGGTGGGTGTAGGTGAGTGTGGGTGGGTATGTGGTGAGTGTGGTGAGTGTGGGTAGGTGAGTGTGGGTGTGTGTGTGTGTGGGTGAGTGTGTGGTGAGGGTGGGTGAGTGTGTGGTGAGTGTGTGGGTGGGTATGTAGGTGAGTGTGGTTGAGTGTGGGTAGGTGAGTGTGGGTGTGTGTGTGTGGGTGGGTGAGTGTGTGGGTGGGTATGTGGGTGAGTGTAGGTGAGTGTGGGTGTAGGTGTGTGGGTGAGTGTGGGTGGGTGTGTAGGTGAGTGTGGGTGGTGGGTGTGTAGGTGGGTATGTCGGTGAGTGTGTAGGTGAGTGTGGGAGTGGGAAGGCAGCAGTAGTAGCCACGTGGTGTTGAGGAGGTAGCACCACCAACAATTGCCCAAGCTCTGCAGTCCTCTTTGTATGAAGGCATCATCAGCTAATTAACGAGCGCTGCCACGTGGGAGAAAACCGGTGCGCGCGTGCGATGTGTGGAAACGCTCGATCCTGTGCAGATGGAACAGATGGCGACTAGTCCACACTCTGCTGTACCGCCATCTGCTGGCATAGCCAGGGGCTAAGTCTCCTCCTCGACGCCACGCCCACGGGAAGGGAGTGAGTTGGGCGATGTGGGTGCACGTTGACCCCCCACCCCCAGGTGTTGGGGCCGGCCTGCTCCCAGCTGGACGCATTTGAGTCGACGGTGCGTGCGCCCGTCTGCGCGTGCGTGCGCGGCGAGAGCGCCCTGGTGTTCACCTATGGCGTCACCAGCTCGGGGAAGACGCACACGCTCATGGGTACCGCGTCACGCGCGTCAGCGTGGCTTGTCGCACCGGGTGCATCACTCGTCACACCGCGCTCTCTCCCGCGTGCGCGTGCGTCTCTCAGAGGTCGCAAACGGGTTTTGATTCTTTACCCGTACCCGTACCCGGCCGCACCAGGGTCGCAAATGGGTACCCGTACCCGTACCCGGCCGGGTATGGGTACCCGTTCCCTACCCGTACCCTACCGAAATGAGTGACAAACGGTTACTCACCAGTGACTCACGGCCTACCCGTACCCAGCCGCACCAGGGTCGCAAATGGGTACCCGTACCCGGGTACGGGTAGCCGGGTATCGGGTAGGGTACGGGTATCGGGTACCCGGTTGCGACCTCTGACCTTCTCCAGGCACGGCGCGAGAGCCGGCTCCTCGCGGCCCTGGGCCTCCTCTGGCCTGCTGGGCGACCGCCAGTACCGGCGCTGGGCTCGGCCGTGCGGCACGGCGAGGTCAGCGGCTACCGGCGAGGAGGCCGAACGGCGGATCCGAGCGCAGCTGCTCGCCACCGAGGAGGTGATGATGGAAGACGACGACGAGGTTGCGTTCGTGGCTGCTTGTGAACGGGTTTTACTGCGCCGCTGCCGCTACTCTGCGTGTCTGTCCATGAGGAGGTGACCAAGACGGACGATGACGTTGGAAGATCGGGGTGGGGGCAGCTGATCTTGTCACGCTACCCGTTACCGTTCACCCTTCCGTCACCGTTCACCCTTCCTGTTACCGTTCACCTTCCTGTTACCGTTCACCCTTCCCGTTACCGTTCACCCTTCCCATCACCGTTCACCCTTCCTGTTACCGTTCACCTTTTCTGTTACCGTTCACCTTCCCGTTACCGTTCACCCTTCCGTTACCGTTCACCCTTCCCGTCACCGTTCACCCTTCCCGTCACCGTTCACCCTTCCCGTCACCGTTCACCCTTCCCGTTACCGTTCACCCTTCCGTCACCGTTCACCCTTCCCGTCACCGTTCACCCTTCCCAACACCGTTCACCCTTCCCGTCACCGTTCACCCTTCCCTTACCGTTCACCCTTCCGTCACCGTTCACCCTTCCGTCACCGTTCACCCTTCCCGTCACCGTTCACCCTTCCCGTTACCGTTCACCCTTCCCGTCACCGTTCACCCTTCCCGTCACCGTTCACCTTCCCAACACCGTTCACCCTTCCCGTCACCGTTCACCCTTCCCGTCACCGTTCACCCTTCCCGTTATTGTTCCCGTGAACTCCGCTTTGCTCATTCTCCGACCGCGGTCTTTCCGGTGCTCGCCGAGCCGCGTCGGCTTCCGGTTGCCGAACGAATTCGTTGTAAGGTCGTGCCCGTTGCTCACAATAAATTGCTTGCCACGGATGAACTACGAGGAGCATAAATCATCATCACGCCAACTCTGGTTATCCTCGTAGCAGCGGCAGCGGTGGCTTTTGGCCCTGCCGTCGAACACAGACGGTGGTATATATACTCTTAGGTTTTTCGGAAAAGTCACATAGGAAATAAATAAATACAAAATTTCCTATTATTATTTATTACTTCTTTTTTACCTACTTGACTTTACCGAAAAACCTAAGAGTATGAATCCTTGCAGTCACGAAAGCTTCAAATCTAGAATTAAAGACGGTGGTCACCGCTGCATCACGCGGCGCTTTCAGACGCGTTTCTGCGGCCGTCTGGAACGCTCTTCCCTTCCGATATCAGGAAGCCACTGGAGCTGTGTGCTTCGCGGTTCAGTTCCTGGCAGGGTGCCCTGAGGTTCTTGTCGTGTTTAGTGTTGTTGTCCTTCCCCTGCACCTTCGATCTGCTGCACTGTTGGCTACGTTCGGTGTCAAATAAGTTCAACATACATACATACATAGGCAGCTGTTTGTGAACGGTTTTTACTCTGTTTAACACGTAGGCTTTCGCGACCAATATTCATAATCAACGTTTTTGGGTTCAGATCGCGTTATTTATAAATGTGTCGTACGACGTTTCGCTGGTAATTGCATCGGCATCATAGGGCAATTCGCCAGAATGGTGAAGCTCTGCTCTGTCTCCCGTTCTTACTCTGTCGCTGTTATCGTCACTTGCTGCTGTTGCCGCCGCTGCTATTGCTGCCACCGCTATTGCTGCCACCGCTTGGCCACCGTTGCCATCCGTGAGAGATGTCTGTGGCCTCGTTTCCAGGACGGCGTTCCGTCGCGAAGCATGAGGAGGTCCCGGAGCGCTCCCTGTCTCGCGCTGCTCCACGACGGTGCGCCTCTTCCATTCACGATCGTCATTATTGTTGTTGTTTTTGTTCCGTCGTGAATTTCGGGGCCGTGTGGGGAACAGAGCTCTCGCCCGGAACGCTCGGACGAGTGGCCGTTTGCTGCCTCCCTGGGCCTAGCCAACCCGGGTGGCATAAGAATGATGAACGCAGGATTCCCCTTGCCCCACGTGGGTTTTTTCGTCCGTCGTACGATTTTGCGAGCGCCGTCTACACGGCTATTGCACAAAACCACGTTCTGCCCACATTCGCATGAACCGTATTGACGCGGGTTTGGCTTGCGTACGGCGTGGACGAGGTTCAACATGCATATGTACAACATTCGCCGTGTTATGTGGCTTTAATTCGCCCGCCGTGCGGATTGCACGGTCGGACGTGGGACAACATGGTGTGTACCGCAGTGTGTGTACCGCACTGTGTGTACAGTGGATGTGCACTGTACTGTGTACTGTACGGTGTGTACCACACTGCACACTGTATGTACCGTACAGTGTGTACTGTGCCGTACTGCATGTACCCTACTGTATGCACTACTTGGCAGGCGACTGTCTCCTCGTGCGGTGCATTGTGGGTTGGGTGCGCTCCACGCTACGCGAGTTCACTTTACATGCACCCCCCCCTTTTTTTTTGGGAACGCATCTATGACTACTACTACTACTGCGTTGACTGGTGGTTCTCCACTCATTTTCAGAGGGGTGGGAATGGGGGTGAGGGCGCACATCATTGGTGAGAGGGCCGCCACACCATTTGCAACCATTGGGGGTTTGACAGCAGCACGATGATGATGGGGTGTTATCACTCGTTGTGTGTTGTCAGGAGCCATGTTAAAGACCACCGCCAGTGGCCCCGCAGTGGCCTTGCGGTAAAGGACGCTGCCGCAGGGCGAGGAGGGGGGGAGGAACCGGCAAATTGGCCGTCCCTCCTCTCGCCGCCTGATGTAAGTGTTCTCTCTCCTTTCCCTGCTCCCTTGCAGGCGACTTCACCGCGTCGCCCATCCTCCCATACTGGAGTCGACGAGCCTCTCGCAGCACCTGGGAGAGGAGACGGGGCCACAGCCGGAGAGAGAGATGGGGCCACAGCCGGACAGAGAGATGGATGGGCAGCCGGAAGGGAACCAGCTGTTCTCAGTGTGGGTGTCGTTTGTGGAGATTTACAACGAGTCCATGCGGGATCTGCTGGTGCAGGAAGAGGCGGGCACCGCCAGCCAGCCTACCGTGGCACCACCCTCCGCCTCGGAGAGGACTCCAACGGTCACCCCTACCTAAAAGGTTATTCGGGTCGCGGTGGGGGTCGCGGTGGGTCGCGGTGGGGTCGCGGTGGGGGTCAACGGTTTTATCTACGTGGGCCTTTTTGCCAGGATGATACCGGTGAAGAGGCTCCATAGACACAACTGCGTGGCGTTGCGGTGCCGTGTGTCTGTGTACGTGTGTCTGTGTGCGTGTGTCTGCGTGTCTGCACGCGTGTGTCTGTGCGCGTGTGTCTGCGCGCGTGTGTCTGTGTGCGTGTGTCTGTGTGTGTGCGTGTGTCTGTGCGTGTGTAGACGTGCGCTGGGTGGGAGTGAGCACTGCTGGCCAGGCCCTCTGCCTGCTGGCGCGAGGGCGCAGGCAGCAGAGTGTGGCTCAGACGCGGCTCAACCAAGCTCGAGCCGCAGGTGGGGCACCCCCTCCCCCCCCTCACTTGTATCGTGGGCGCTTGGGTGGTGAGGGTGGTGAGGGCGGTGAGGGCGGTGAGGGCGGTGACGGTGGTGAGGGCGGTGACGGTGGTGAGGGTGGTGAGGGTGGTGATGTGATGAGGGCGGTGAGGCGGTGAGGTGGTGAGGGCGGTGAGGGCGGTGAGGCGATGAGGGTGGTGAAGGGTGGTGAGGGTGGTGAGGCGGTGAGGGTGGTGAGGGTGACTCGGGCGGTGAGGTTGAGATTGACCGAGTGAGTTTGCGAGCGAGCGGTCTCGTCGACTTGAACCTCTGCTACCCCCCCTCTCCCCTGGCTTCTCAGCCACAGCATCTTCACCGTGCGGCTGCTACGCGTCCAGGACGAGGGAGGAGCAGCCTGGTGTCGAGCAGCGAGTAAGCGCACACACACGCACTGGGCCAACACACTCATACGCACTGCGCCTATGCACACGGGGCCTATGCATACACAACAACAACAACCGCCATTTGCCACTAAGTGGCGGTAACATCACCACGGCGCTTGCACCAGGCTATGCGCACGTTAAGGCCACGTGCAGTGTCAAATGCTCGCCGACAGGATGTCTCACGGGACAGGCCCAGAAGGTGCCGTGGGTTGACCGACTGAGACGACCGGCAAATGCACCACCACCTGTGCACCCCTACCGTGCCAACTCGCTGTGCTTTAGCCCCACCCGGCCCTCCGCTCGTTGTCGCTTGTCCATGCTGACTGGCTGTGTCCCCGCGGCTCGTGCGGCTTCTCCTGCGTCCCCGTGGGCAGGCTTACCCTGTGCGACCTCGCCGGCTCGGAGCGCTCTAACAAGACGCAGGCCACGGGCCAGAGGCTCAAGGAGGCCAACAACATCAACGGCTCCCTGCTGACGCTGGCCGCTGCCTGCAGGCCCTGAGGGCCAACCAGGAGGGCAGGTAGGCCAGGCGGCCTGCGGCGGCCTTCTTTGTGACCCCTGCGGTGACGTCGGCGGCGGCGGCGTTGCCGTGGTGGTGACCTCCCGCCGCTCGTCCGTCGGTGCCCGCTCTGTCAGGGGGGGGGGGAGGGGGGGCATTGCGGTGGCGAGAAAAAGCTGCATAGCTCAGTGCGGCCTTAGGTGGTAAAATAAGAAATTGTTAATTAATAAAAAAGACATTACATTTTAATGTACAGTGCTTCAAAAAAATGTTGACACTTTCGTGGGACTATCGTTTTAATGGAAAAAAACCTGCTAATAAGTACACTGTAACATGGTAACAAAAGTATGTTCGTAGCTTAAAAAAATTCAAGGAGTCTCCACTTATTCGCCATCATTGTCAGCGCGTGCCTGTAATCTTCTCCAAGTGGTCTCCAGAGGCCGGAGGCACATTTCTGGTGGTAAATTATCGGGAAGTGTTAACATTGTTTTGAAGCACCCTGTATTTATTCTACTTGGTGGGGGTTGCGAGGGACAAGGGGGGGGGGGTGGTAGTTGACCGTTGGGCCCCCTCTATCGCTTCTACGCCGGCCAGGAAGCGTCGATCTCACCAGCGCCCGGCTCCTGCGTGTGGCAGGGCGGGCGACGGTGGTGGTGGCGTGGTGGCGTGGTGCCCCCAAGGCGTCGGTCCCCTTCCGGGAGAGCCGCCTGACGCGCCTCTTCCAGTCGGCGCTGCTGGGCGGGCGCGCGTCCTCATGGTGGCGTGCGTCAACCCCTGCGCCTCCACGCTGCACGAGACGGCGCACACCCTCGCCTTCGCCGCCCTCGCCCAGCAGGTGAGCTGCACGCTGCCCCACCCGACCCGACCCCCCATACCACCTCGAATCGCCGAGCCGATCGACGATTAAAGGTCGAGTCCGCCTCCGAGCTGCAACCGGTTGCCGCAAACTGTTCCCTGCAACCAGTTATACCAAACTGCCCTCTGCATCCAGCTGCAACAAACTGCTCCCTGCAACCGGTTGCCCCAAACTGTTCCCTGCAACCAGTTATACCAAACTGCCCTCTGCATCCAGCTGCAACAAACTGCTACCTGCAACCGGTTGCACCAAACTGCCCTCTGCAACGGTTGCACCAAACTGTTCCCTGCAACCAGTTATACCAAACTGCCCTCTGCAACTGGTTGCACCAAACTGTTCCCTGCAACCAGTTATACCAAACTGCCCTCTGCAACCGGTTGCACCAAACTGCCCTCTGCAACCGGTTGCACCAAACTGTTCCCTGCAACCAGTTATACCAAACTGCCCTCTGCAACCGGTTGCCTCAAACTGTTCCCTGCAACCAGTTATACCAAACTGTTCTCTGCAACCAGTTGCGCCAAGCCTGAGGCCTAACCCCGGGGAATCTGTGTGTGAAACCACGAGCACTCACCCAACCAACGCCCCGTGACCCCTCCCACCCCCCATTCATGCCCACGGTGGTGAGATGTTAAGCAGTCCTTAAAAGAGCCGCATGCAGCGCTGAGATGTTAACTACCTCGCCTGGTATGCAGGAGGTCGTGGCTTCCATCCGGACTCTGACGCCTGCCGTATACTTGGAGTTTCCGTGTCTCTCTCCCCGTGGTCATGTGGATTTTTCTTCGGGTTCCTCCGGTTTTCCCATCCACATTTAGAATCAACATCGCGCGTGACCCCGTGACCCCCTCCATTGATACCCATGACTCCGTGACCCGCGTCCACTCCAGGTGGTGAGCGTTGCGAGCCAGGAAGCCATCAGCGTGAGGGTCAGGGGGTCGGTGCGGGAGACTCAGCGGGAGCAGCAGCAGCAGCAGCAGGAGGAGGTCTCCCCAGCAACAGCGGTGACGACAATGAGGAGGAGGAGGATGAGGAGGTTGACTTGTCGTCGGACGATGAGATCAATGTTGAGGTCTGTATGCGGCCTGTGCGGTACTAATTCTGCCCGCGAGTTGCGTGTATGTGTGGATAAACTTCTTTCGACCTACATAGCCAACCGTGATTATCGGAGGTGCGGGGGAAGAACGACAACTAAAACATNAAAAGCAGTCCAAAGAAATTAGCTTTCAATCTAAATTTAAAAGTGCATAGCTGCAGTGGCTTCCTAATATCCGAAGGAAGAGCGTTCCAGACGGCCGCGGGAGCACATCTGAAAGCACGCGATGCGGTGGCCACGTCTTGTTTGATGGCCGAGTCAAAAGCTGCCGCTGCGAGGATGACCGGAGTTCGCGTGATGATGGTTTATGCTCCCTGACGAGATCGGCGACGTATCGTGGTTCATTTGTGGCGAGCACTTTGTGTGTAATTAGTGCGACCTCATAATGTGATGCGTTCGGCAACCCGCAGCCGGTGGTGGTCGGCCTCCGCGGACGCTGGTGGCGGAGAGCGCGGCCCGCGATCGCGCCGAGCGGCAGGCGCGAGAGGAGGTTGCGCGAGACGCCATGACGCACCTGCGGCAGGTGGAGGCGCTGTGGAGGTGGGCGACTCTGGCCAGTTGGCCGATTGACACCTTCGTGCGTAGAGGACCGCAGAGCTGGGCGAATGTTGGTAGCGTCGGCTCGTCGCCCACCACCGTGTGGCTGCTGCTGCTGCTGCCTTTTTGCTATATTCTTAGGTTTTTTTCGGCAAAGTCACGTAGATAAAAAATTCAAATTTAAATTAATAAAAGTAAAATAAAAATAAAATAAAAATCACGACGTTTCAGAGGCAACACAAGCTTCCGTCTTCAGGTGGAACCGTCACAGCACGACAGCTGTATCAAGTAGAGAAATTCCAAGAAAACAGTATTTGTATATATCCTGGTTGAGGGTGGGAGGAGCCAAGGTGGCACTGATATTATTTTTGTGAGGTTCGGTGCGGCTGAAGCACGCTGTAGGAATGCGCCTTTGTTGTGTAGACTAGGTGCGGATGATGTAACAGCGTGCTTCAGCCGCACCGAACCTCACAAAATAATATTCAGAGCCTACCTTGGCTCCTCCCACCCTCAACCAGTATATACTATTTTCTTGGAATTTCTCTCACTTGATACAGCAATCGTGCTGTGACGGTTCCACCTGAAGACGGAAGCTTGTGTTGCCTCCGAAACGTGTATTTTTATTTTATTTGTATTTTTACTTTTATTAATTTATTTTTTATCTACGTGACTTTACCGAAAAAACCGAAGAATATGAATCCTTGCAGTCACGAAAGCTTCAAATCCTGCCTTTTTGCTCTTGGACTGTGGTTCCTCTTCTGGTGCCTCCGAGTCGCCCCCTTCTCTCTCTCTATGAGAGCGAGGAGCGGACACCCCGGTGCCGGTGGAGTGCCGCCGCAGCCCTCTGAAATCTCCAACTCAATCTCGAGGAGGGCGGTGGGGGGCGGAGGCAGGGGGAGGTCCCTTTGTCGGCCCTGTGTTGGTCCTGCCCAGGCCGGCCCAGGCCCTGCCCAAGTTCAGGCCTGCCCAGGGCAGGCCTGGCCCTGCCCAGGCCCTGCCCAGGCTGTGCCTAGGCCATACCTAGGCCCGGCCTAAATCATCACCGGCGGTGGCCGTGTGTGTGTGTCCCACCCCCCCTAACCCCTACCCCACACCGCAGCCAGCGGCTGGAGGCCGAGCGGCAGGCGTGTGAGGAGCGCTGGAGGAGCGCCTGCGGCTCTACACGGACGCCATGCGGCGGTTTGCGTGCCGGAGTGCGGCGACGGCGCTGGCGCCGCCCTACCCCGGCTACTCCAACGGTGATTTTTACTTTTCTTTTTTAAACACTCAGCGCTGTGGAGGCAGCAGCGAGGAGGTTGGTGGATCGCCGCGCACAGATGGGGTTGTGAAACTCCCTCTCTATCCCGTGGTGGGCGTCAAGGAGGAGCCGTACCCCTGGTTCTGCCAGGAGAGGGGTGGTACTCGGAAAAAATGTGGACTCCACCTGTTCCGTCTGTACGGGGATAGAACGTTGCCCCTTGCACACACGCATGAGTTTTCTCCGGGCACTCCCGTTGCCTCCCACATGTAAATGCTTAATGACGGACTTGGCCAGACATATTAATGTATGTATCTAATGTATATGTTTCTTAACAAATATATATAGGACAGCAGAGCTTGGAAAATTAGTAGTGGCTCCAGCCCACCACCTGGCTACTACTTTCCCCTCATCCGTGGTTTCTCCTCCTGGTGTCTCTCCTCAAGGGCAGGGTCGAGCGAATATCGTGCGGCACGTTGAAAGTGTTCACGTCATTATCTTCGTCGTCGTTGTGATTATTGTGCTGCTGTGGACAGGGAGAGAGGAGCAGTCCAGCGGCGTGGAGCCAGAGAGCCTGGAGGAGGCCCGGAAGGTGAATAGATCATTGCCACACTCGGGGAAAGTCTCTGTGAGACCGGATCCTCAGGATCTCTGGATATCTGGAGATTTTGGGATTTTAAGATTTCAGAATGTCTAGGAGCTCGGGATCTCAAGATCTCAAGATCTCAGGATATCTAGGATCGTGGTATCTCTAGGATCACCAAGATCTTGGGCCACAAGTGGTGGGCTGCGATTGGTGGGCTGCGATTGGTGGGCTGCGATTGGTGGGCTGCGATTGGTGGGCTGCGATTGGTGGGCTGCGATTGGTGGGCTGCGATTGGTGGGCTGCGATTGGTGGCTGCGATTGGTGGGCTGCGATTGGTGGGCTGTGATTGGTGGGCTGCGATTGGTGGGCTGCGATTGGTGGGCTGCGATTGGTGGGCTGCGATTGGTGGGCTGCGATTGGTGGGCTGCGATTGGTGGGCTGCGATTGGTGGGCTGCGATTGGTGGGCTGCGAGCTGCGGGCTGCGAGCTGCGGGCTGCGATTGGTGGGCAGCGAGCGGTGGGCCCGCGAGCCTCGCCACTCGCTGACGCATGCGACGGCCTGCAGGTGATCGTGCAACTGCGGCGTGAGAACGCGCGGCTGGCGGGCCTCCTGCAGGGAGGGACCGGCCACCCGCTGGGCCCCGTTGCGGTCCCTCCTCTGTCGTCGTCGTCTTCCCTGCCACTGCCGCGCTGGGTCGGTGGGGGAGCCGGCCCCTACTGGGCCCCATCCACGAGCTTCTGTGCCCTCGCAGGAGGAGGGGGAGGAGCAGCAGGAGGAGGAGGGGTCCCACGGGCCGTGCCCACGGGGGCCCTCGGGGCGGTGACGCTCCACCTGAGGCCGTCGCCTCGCAAACTCGTCCCCTCACCAACAAGCGAGCCGCCGGACTGCTGCTGATGGGACGCCGCCGAATGTGGAGTCCGGTTCCCCCAACTCCCTTCCCGGACGGTGGTGAGGGTCTGGGCTGTGACGGCACTTTTTTAAAAATAGGTTATAGGGATGGTGGGTCGGTTAAGGTTCGATGGAGTTTGATATTTTGAACGGTTCCTTTAACGAGATGTTACCGCCAAGCATTCTCGTGGTTGAATTAAAGTTTGATTTGTGTGTTTTTTAAACCGTCTCCTTCAAAGACAGGTGTGTGTGTGTGTGTACGTTCTGGTGGGTTGTCAAAAGTAACCAATGTCAAAATAAAAAGTTCGGAATCTTGAACGCCCGTCCTAAATCTGCGTCGTTTTTATTAAAATCTAACGCCGTGCTACGGATTTACCATGAAGTCGTCCTCTGGTGGACGAGACGCAGCGTCCAAGTCGACCATCGTCATCACTTGGTTCGACGGGAGATGAGGCCCAATTCCATTTTATATGAGCAAATCACTTAATTCGATCATTGGCCATTGGCGAATCGCTCTTCTGGTACGAGCCCTGATTGGTCAAGTGAAATTGGCCACTGGCTGATCGCCGTTTTGCGACGATCCCTGATTGGTCGGGCAGAATTGGCAATCGGCTGGTCACTTTCCTGGGACGATCCCCGATTGGTCCAGTCGGAACGGCCATTGATGATCAATGAGCGTTGGATTGGCTGGTGCGAATTCGAACGGTATTCAGGCGAGAGTTTGTTGCTGACGGTTGAGAGAAGGTTCAAGAAACGAGGGACAGGATATGAACCAAATGCCCAAGCTCTGCCGCCTTTATATATTAAGATTGTCAGTCAATTAATGAGCGTTCATACGTGTGGGGGGAAAAACCCCACGGCTGCGTGCGATGGGGAAACGCTCTATCCCGTATAGACGGAACGGGTGGAGTCCACGCTGTTTCTGTGCCGCCTGCTACCTGGCAGGGCCAGGTCGACGGCTTCCTCCTCGACACCCACCCACGGGTGGAAAGGAGTGTGGAATAGATGGAGATTAGTCCACACACTTTGCTGTGCCGCCTTCTACCTGGCAAAGGCAGGTTTACGGCTCCTAGACACCCACCCACGGGTGGAGGGAGGGAGTTTCATACAACAACAACATCTCTGTGTGTGCGGTGAACCAGCAACCCTCGCTGCTGCTGCCCCATAGTGCTGGATCGCAGACAGCCACGTGCATAGTCACCGCCGCCACCACCTTTCCACCACCACCACCACCTCACATTAATTTGAACCCATGCTCCCAGGTTGATCCAAGCTGCTGTTAATAGCACGTGGTCCGGTTGCCAGGGCACGTGGTCCGGTTGTCAGGGCACGTGGTCCGGTTGCCAGGGCACGGAGTCCGGTTGCTAGGGCCCTGGGTTCCGTTTGTATCATTCTCCGGGTCACGTGACACGCCCGGCGCCGTCAATAGCAACCAATCAGCTCGCGCGCGTGCAAATTCCGTACGGGGGAATCGTCACGTGACGTGGGTTGTGGGTGAACTCGCCAGTGCTGCACGTCACGTGGCTCCACTGGAGAAGCGCGTCACGCCTCGAATTCGCACGTGTGCCGCCCTTGACGAGAGCCCCATCCACCGCTCGACGCTTTGACGCTGCGGGCCTCTGCATGCCCCCCCCCCCGCTCTGCCAATCAACCAATCAGTGGAGGTCGGCGCTCAGAGCACCACCGCCACGTGACGTCCAGGTATGGCTAATCACACTAATTAGCTAATCACACAATTAGCCCATCGTCTCTCGCGCTGGGGACGTGAGCGTTCGGGCAGTCCGTGCTTGCGCGTGATGATGATGACGATGGCAGCAGCGATGATAATGGTAGCGGCGATGATAATGGTAGCGGCGATGATGATGATAATGGTAGCGGCGATGATGATGATGGCAGCGGTGATGATGATGGCAGCAGCGATGATGATGATGATGATGTCAGCAGCGATGATGATGATAATGGTAGCGGAGATGATGATGATGGCAGCGGTGATGATGATGGCAGCAGTGATGATGATGATGTCAGCAGCGATGATGATGATAATGGTAGCGGAGATGATGATGATGATGGCAGCGGTGATGATGATGGCAGCAGCGATGATGATGGCAGTAGTGATGATGATGGCAGCAGCGATGATGATGATGGCAGCAGCGATGATGATGATGATGGCAGCAGCGATGATGATGGCAGTAGTGATGATGATGATGATGTGAGCAGCGGTGATGATGATGGCAGCAGCGGAGATGATGATGATGATGATGGCAGCGGTGATGATGATGATGGCAGCAGCGATGATGATGGCAGCAGCGATGATGATGGCAGTAGTGATGATGATGGCAGCAGCGATGATGATGATGATGGCAGCAGCGATGATGATGGCAGCAGCGATGATGATGATGGCAGCAGCGATGATGATGATGATGATGATCAGCAGCGATGATGATGATAATGGTAGCGGAGATGATGATGATGGCAGCGGTGATGATGATGGCAGCAGCGATGATGATGGCAGTAGTGATGATGATGGCAGCAGCGATGATGATGATGGCAGCAGCGATGATGATGATGATGGCAGCAGCGATGATGATGGCAGTAGTGATGATGATAATGGTAGCGGCGATGATGATGATGGCAGCGGTGATGATGATGGCAGCAGCGATGATGATGATGTCAGCGGCGATGATGATGGCAGCGGTGATGATGATGGCAGCAGCGATGATGATGATGGCAGCAGCGATGATGATGGCAGTAGTGATGATGATGATGGCAGCAGCGATGATGATGATGATGTCAGCAGCGATGATGATGGCAGCAGCGATGATGATGATGGCAGCAGCGATGATGATGATGGCAGCAGCGAAGATGATGGCAGTAGTGATGATGATGATGGCAGTAGTGATGATGATGGCAGCAGTAGTGATGATGATGGCAGCAGTGATGATGATGGCAGTAGTGATGATGATGATGGCAGCAGCGATGATGATGATGGCAGCAGCGATGATGATGGCAGCAGCGATGATGATGATGATGGCAGCAGCGAAGATGATGGCAGTAGTGATGATGATGATGGCAGTAGTGATGATGATGGCATTGGCAGTAGTGATGATGATGATGGCAGCAGTGATGATGATGGTAGTAGCGATGATGATGATGGCGGCAGCGATGATGATGGCAGCAGCGATGATGATGGCAGTAGTGATGATGATGATGGCAGCAGCGATGATGATGATGGCAGCAGCGATGATGATGATGATGGCAGTAGTGATGATGATGATAATGGCAGCGGTGATGATGATGATGGCAGCAGCGATGATGATGGCAGTAGTGATGATGATGGCAGCAGCGATGATGATGATGTCAGCGGCGATGATGATGATGATGGCAGCAGCGAAGATGATGATGGCAGCAGCGATGATGATGATGTCAGCGGCGATGATGATGGCAGCAGCGAAGATGATGATGGCAGCAGCGATGATGATGATGTCAGCGGCGATGATGATGATGATGGCAGCAGCGAAGATGATGATGGCAGCAGCGATGATGATGGCAGCGGTGATGATGATGGCAGCAGCGAAGATGATGATGGCAGCAGCGATGATGATGATGTCAGCGGCGAAGATGATGATGGCAGCAGCGAAGATGATGATGGCAGCAGCGATGATGATGATGTCAGCGGCGATGATGATGATGATGGCAGTAGCGATGATGATGATCAGCAGCTCGATGTCCCAGTGTGGATGTCCTCTTGCTGCTGCTGCTGGTCACGACGAGCGGACTTCAGCAGAGAGAGAGAAGAGAGAGGAGAGAGACTTCGTGTCGTGTCGCTCTTCCTTCTCCTCCGTTTGAAGGCGCGCAGAACACAGTGGGTTTGTACCATCGGGTCTGTACGGGTCTCTATGAGCCTATGCATATCTACCTGTCTCTGTGGGTGTACTCTGTGGTCCTTAGTTTGGGTTGCATGTCCACAATGGCGCGCGACTGTGGCTGTCTAGAACGTGTTCATTGTCTGGGTGGCGAGATTCTCGGGAGGGTGACAGCAGCAGCAGCAGCGGGCGCGCTCCTTCGAAGCAAGAGGGCGAGTCGGTGATGACGATCGTCGAGGTGGTGGTGATGGTCGTCGAGGTGGTGGTGAGGAACGCCGTCGGTGTTGTCAGCTGACGACGGAGGGACAGGGGAAGGGAAGGGGGGAAGGGTAGGGGAGGGCAGGTGAGGGGGGCAGGGGAGGTTGGGGAGGATGGGTGGAGGGGAGGAGGGAGGGAGGGGAGGGGGAGGGGAGGAGGGAGAGGGGGAGGGAGGAGGAGGGGGTGGGGAGGGGGGGGTGGGAGGGGAGGAGGGGTGGGGAGGGGGAGGAGGGGTGGGGAGGGGGTGGGGAGGGGGTGGAGAGGGGGAGGAGGGGGTGGGGAGGGGAGGAGGGGTGGGAGGGGGAGGAGGGGGGGGGGGGGGGGGAGGGGGAGGGGGGGAGGGGGGGGGGGGGGGGGGGAGGGGGGGGGGGGGGGTGGGGGGGGAGGGGGGGGGGGAGGAGGGGAGGAGGGGTGGGGAGGGGGAGGAGGGGGGGGGGTGGGGAGGGGGAGGAGGGGGGGGAGGGGGGGAGGGGGGAGGGGAGGAGGGGTGGGGGGGGGAGGGGGGGAGGGAGGAGGGGTGGGAGGGGGTGGGAGGGGGGAGAGGAGGGGGTGGGGAGGGGAGGAGGGGGTGGGAGGGGGAGGAGGGGTGGGGAGGGGTGGAGGGGGTGGGAGGGGGTGGGGAGGGAGGGGGGGTGGGAGGGGGGAGGGGTGGGGAGGGGGTGGAGGGGGGTGGGAGGGGGAGGAGGGGTGGGGAGGGGAGGAGGGGNTGGGAGGGGGGGAGGGGTGGGGGGGGGAGGAGGGGGTGGAGGGAGGGGGTGGGGAGGGGGAGGAGGGGGTGGGGGAGGGGGTGGGGAGGGGGAGGAGGGGGTGGGAGGGGGTGGGGAGGGGTGGGGAGGGGGAGGAGGGGTGGGGAGGGGGAGGAGGGGGTGGGAGGGGGGAGGGGGGGGGGAGGAGGNGGGGGGGAGGGGGGGGAGGGGGGGGGGGGGAGGAGGGGGGGGAGGGGGTGGGGAGGGTGGGGAGGGGGAGGAGGGGGTGGGAGGGGGAGGAGGGTGGGGAGGGGAGGAGGGGTGGGGAGGGGGAGGAGGGGGGGGGGAGGGGTGGGGAGGGGGTGGGGAGGGGGAGGGGGAGGTGGGGAGGGGAGGAGGGGGTGGGAGGGGGAGGAGGGGGGAGGGGGAGGAGGGGGGGGAGGGGAGGAGGGGGTGGGGAGGGGTGGGGGAGGGGTGGGGAGGGGAGGAGGGGGTGGGGAGGGGGAGGAGGGGGAGGGGGGGAGGGGAGGAGGGGGTGGGGAGGGGTGGGGAGGGGTGGGGAGGGAGGGGGTGGGGAGGGGGGAGGAGGGGGGGAGGGGGTGGGGAGGGGAGGAGGGGGTGGGGAGGGGGAGGAGGGGTGGGGAGGGGGAGGAGGGGTGGGGAGGGGAGGAGGGGTGGGGAGGGGAGGAGGGGTGGGAGGGGAGGAGGGGTGGGGAGGGGGAGGAGGGGGGGGAGGGGTGGGGAGGGGGAGGAGGGGGTGGGGAGGGGGAGGAGGGGTGGGGAGGGGGAGGAGGGGGTGGGAGGGGAGGAGGGGGTGGGAGGGGGGGGAGGGGTGGGGAGGGGGAGGAGGGGGTGGGGGAGGGGTGGGGAGGGGGGAGGGAGGAGGGGTGGGGAGGGGAGGAGGGGTGGGGAGGGGAGGAGGGGTGGGGAGGGGTGGGAGGGGGTGGGAGGGGGAGGAGGGGTGGGGAGGGGTGGGGAGGGGGTGGGGAGGGGAGGAGGGGTGGGGAGGGGGAGGAGGGGGTGGGGAGGGGAGGAGGGGGTGGGGAGGGGGTGGGGAGGGGGGGAGGGGTGGGGAGGGGGAGGAGGGGGTGGGGAGGGGTGGGAGGGGGTGGAGAGGGGAGGAGGGGGTGGGGAGGGGGAGGAGGGGGTGGGGAGGGGAGGAGGGGGAGGAGGGGTGGGGAGGGGTGGGGAGGGGGTGGGAGGGGGAGGAGGGGTGGGGAGGGTGGGAGGGGAGGAGGGGGTGGGGAGGGGGAGGAGGGGGTGGGGAGGGGGAGGAGGGGTGGGGAGGGGGAGGAGGGGGTGGGAGGGGAGGAGGGGGGGGAGGGGAGGAGGGGTGGGGAGGGGGGGAGGTTGTCGTTTTGTCGAGAAGCCCCGTGGAGCGGCTGGGACCACCTCCATCGCCGTCCTCCTCCTCGCTAATTGGGCTTCATTGGCGCGTGGCGCGGCGATTTCTTGATTGGGAGATGATAAAGTTGCCGAGGGAGGGGGAGCACTCGAGCGCCGATTCGCCTCGACCCACCCCCCCACCCCCCCGTCACATCGCTCCATGGCCGCGTCTTTGTCCTCCTCCCCATTGCTCTCGTCACCCCAGGGTGCGCTCCCCTCCTGCCGCTTGTGAACTCTACGATCCTCTTCTTCCACTCCTTCTACTTCTCGTCGTTGTCGTTGTCGTCGGCGGCATCCTTTCCCGGTCTCCGTCAGCTCGTGCGCCTCGTCTCGCGTCTCAACCTCATCGCGTCCGCCTCCTCCTCCTCTTCCTCCTCGTTGCTTTTGGCTCCATCTCCTCCTCCTCCTCCACCCATGGGTCGCGAGTCTCGCCGCTGGGCCACGCGGACGCACGGCTCCCGGCGCGCCGCGTGACGGTGAAGGCAGATGGAGGTGATGGAGGTGGTGACGGTGGTGGTGACGATGGTGGACACGCGGTCTCCCTGCGGGGCCTGCTGGTGACACTGGTTGTGGGGCTCTCCTGCCTGCTGGGCCGGGCGTGCGCGGTGGTGCAGCGCGTGGCGAGGTGGTTGGGTGGAATCCTCCTCCTCTTCGTTCGCGGAGCAGAGGACGACGCGACGAAGAAGAGGTGTGACGTCTCTAGCTCGCCCCATCCCCCCCCGCCCGCCACTGGGGAGACAAAGACGGCCGGGCGTGGCACTGGCCACCCACCACTTCGCGTGCTGTGGCTGTCTCCATAGGTGCTGCTACTCGCTGACGGCACAAGCAGTCTGTGGCCGTCTGGAACGCTCGTCTAGATTGAAAACTCATGACTTTAGAACTGCTTTAGTTTGCCGGACGTAAAAGTTTTACATCAACGCTGCCCATAGACTCAACGCTGCCCATAGACTCAACGCTGCCCATAGACTCAACGCTGCCCGTAGACTCAACACTGCCCATAGACTCAACACTGCCCATAGACTCAACGCTGCCCATAGACTCAACACTGCCCATAGACTCAACACTGCCCATAGACTCAACGCTGCCCATAGATTCAACACTGCCCATAGACTCAACACTGCCCATAGACTCAACACTGCCCATAGACTCAACGCTGCCCATAGACTCAACGCTGCCCATAGATTCAACACTGCCCATAGACTCAACGCTGCCCATAGACTAAACACTACCCATAGACTCAACGCTGCCCATAGACTAAACACTACCCATAGATTCAACACTGCCCATAGACTCAACGCTGCCCATAGACTAAACACTGCCCATAGACTCAACACTACCCATAGACTCAACACTACCCATAGACTAAACACTGCCATAGACTCAACACTGCCCATAGACTCAACACTGCCCATAGACTCAACACTACTCATAGACTCAACACTACCCATAGACTAAACACTGCCCATAGACTCAACACTACCCATAGACTAAACACTGCCCATAGACCAACACTGCCCATAGACTAAACACTACCCATAGACTCAACACTGCCCATAGACTAAACACTGCCCATAGACTCAACACTACCCATAGACTAAACACTGCCCATAGACTCAACACTGCCCATAGACTCAACACTGCCCATAGACTCAACACTGCCCATAGACTAACACTGCCCATAGACTAACACTACCCATAGACTCAACACTACCCATAGACTAAACACTGCCCATAGACTCAACACTGCCCATAGACTCAACACTGCCCATAGACTCAACACTACCATAGACTCAACACTGCCCATAGACTCAACACTGCCATAGACTCAACACTGCCCATAGACTAAACACTGCCCATAGACTCAACACTGCCCATAGACTCAACACTGCCCATAGACTAAACACTGCCCATAGACTAACACTGCCCATAGACTAACACTACCCATAGACTCAACACTACCCATAGACTAAACACTGCCCATAGACTCAACACTGCCCATAGACTCAACACTACCCATAGACTCAACACTGCCCATAGACTCAACACTGCCCATAGACTCAACACTGCCCATAGACTAAACACTGCCCATAGACTCAACACTGCCCATAGACTCAACACTGCCCATAGACTAACACTGTCCATAGACTAACACTGCCCATAGACTAACACTGCCCATAGACTAACACTGCCCATAGACTCAACACTGCCCATAGACTCAACACTGCCCATAGACTAACACTGCCCATAGACTCAACACTGCCCATAGACTAAACACTGCCCATAGACTCAACACTGCCCATAGACTCAACACTGCCCATAGACTAAACACTGCCCATAGACTCAACACTGCCCATAGACTAAACACTGCCCATAGACTCAACACTGCCCATAGACTAACACTGCCCATAGACTAAACACTGCCCATAGACTCAACACTGCCCATAGACTCAACACTGCCCATAGACTAAACACTGCCCATAGACTCAACACTGCCCATAGACTCAACACTGCCCATAGACTAACACTGCCCATAGACTCAACACTGCCCATAGACTAAACACTGCCCATAGACTCAACACTGCCCATAGACTCAACACTGCCCATAGACTAAACACTGCCCATAGACTCAACACTGCCCATAGACTAAACACTGCCCATAGACTCAACACTGCCCATAGACTCAACGCTGCCCATCGACTCAACACTGCCCATAGACTCAAACTCAACACTGCCCATAGACTCAATGCTGCACATAGACTCAACTCGGGCGGGGTGCCATCCTTTCGTCCTTGTCATGTTGTTTTTGTCGTGCAGGGCAAAGGTCCGTTCAAGNCATCGCTGCGTCCCGTCTGCTGCGGACCCCGAGACCACGTGGAGACCTCGCATGGGCAGCAGCCGCAGGAGGAGGAGGCCGCTGATGCCTCTAGCGAGCCGGGCACTGCTGAGAAGGAGGTCGTCGTCCCACAGGGTCCAGAGGATGTCGTGGCCATTCCACGAGGATCTGAAGAGGAGGCGCTCGTGGTGGTGGTGGAGGACACGTGCCAGAGGATGGAGGATGATGATGAGGTGCCACAGAAACTGGAGGAGGAGATGGTGCGTGGGATGGAAGCGATGCCGCAGAGCCTGGAGATGATTGGGATGGCTCGGGAGGTGGAGGAGGAGGAGATGGAGGAGGAGATGCCCCGAGGAGGAGGAGATGGAGGAGGAGGTGGAGGAGGAGGTGGAGNTGGTGGAGAAGGAGTTGGTGGTGGAGGAGGACGAGGAGGGGGGGTGTTGGTGGAAGGGAGGGGGTGGTGGTGAACCTCCCGTGGTTTGCCGACTTGGACCCTCCAGAGCCCGAGGTGGTGGCGAGCATCATTGAGGAGGTGACCGCTTCGCCCCGTCACGCCACCTCGTCCTTGGGCTCGAGAACAGCTGGAGGGTTCGGAGAATAATGGAGGCACCGGGTGGCAGGGCTAGCGACCACCAGTTGGGGAGGGGGGGGGGATATCATATACACAATGTTATACGTTTTTGTAGTTTAACATTTACTATTAATACATTATATACTATCTAAATGGTGTGTACACGTCACCCACGCCGCCCCCACCCCGCCTTGTGTGCAGGTGGAGCGAATGCTGTCGAACGAGGCCCTATCACGTGACCCCTTTCTGCTCAAGCACGTGCGCCGCAACGGCCCGGGCTACGTGAGCGTCAAACTCCTGACCTCTCTACGCGGGTGAGCACCGAGGCAGCTGTGGGTCAATGTCTCCGACACCCCCCCCCCCGTACCTCCGATTAGCACGCTTGGCTACGTACGGTGTGAAAGGCGTTTAACACGCGTCCATACGGACTCGTGTACTTACGAACGAGTTTGGCTCCAGAGGTCTGTTCGTAAGTCGATTTGTTGATTCCAAACACGATGTATGGCTGCGCACTAAACATGGGGAATGGCTTTTACAGTTTAATAATTTCCTGTAGATGCCACTGGTTCTTTATGTTCTGCAGATGTAGATGCCACTGGCTATTCACGTTCTGCAGATGTAGATGACACTGGTTCTCACGTTCTGCAGATGTAGATGCCACTGGTTCTTCACATTCTGCAGATGTAGATGCCACTGGTTCTTCACGTTCTGCAGATGTAGATGCCACTGGTTCTTCACGTCTGCAGATGTAGATGCCACTGGTTCTTCACGTTCTGCAGATGTAGATGCCACTGGTTCTTCATGTTCTGCAGATGTAGATGCCACTGGTTCTTGTTCTGCAGATATAGATGCCACTGGTTCTTCACGTTCTGCAGATGTAGATGCCACTGGTTCTTCACGTTCTGCAGATGTAGATGCCACTGGTTTTCATGTTCTGCAGATGTAGATGCCACTGGTTCTTCACGTACTGCAGATGTCGATGCCACTGGTTCTTCATGTTCTGCAGATGTAGATGCCACTGGTTCTTCACGTTCTGCAGATGTAGATGCCACTGGTTCTTCACGTTCTGCAGATGTAGATGCCACTGGTTCTTCATGTTCTGCAGATGTAGATGCCACTGGTTCTTCACGTCCTGCAGATGTAGATGCCACTGGTTCTTCACGTTCTGCAGATGTAGATGCCACTGGTTCTTCACGTTCTGCAGATGTAGATGCCACTGGTTCTTCACGTTCTGAGATGTAGATGCCACTGGTTCTTCATGCTCTGCAGATGTAGATGCCACTGGTTCTTCACGTTCTGCAGATGTAGATGCCACTGGTTCTTCATGTTCTGTAGATGCCACTGGTTCTTCATGCTCTGTACATGTAGATGCCACCACCGCCATCTATTGCACGGCGGGTGAGCTTGCGACTTTCTGTCCGAACGGGCAACTGGACATATGGACAGGTTTGTTCGTATCTCTGAAAATTTGTAAGTCAAATGGTCGTAAGCAGAGGAGCCCTTTACTGCCCATAGGCTAACGCTACCCATACTCATACTACCACAGACTTGTAATACCCATATAATGATTGGCTATGAAAGAAGTTCAACATACACACACTGCCCATAGACTCGACACTGCACCTGCCATTAGCACGGTTGGCTACGTATGGTGGTCCGTAAGAAGTTCAACGTACAGATATACATAGCCCGGCCACTGACCGCTAACCCTGCCCTACCTGACCCGCACCTCGTGTCACCGTCACGTCCCCTGCTTCACTTGCTCTGCGGTGGTGACGTTCACAACGGTGTCTGGTTGAGTTTGTTCGCTTCGTGGTGATCGACAGGGCGTCGTTCTTAACTGGGACCAAGGTTTCCATCATTGAGTTTCTTGAGACACGTTGTCGCTTGTGACCTATATTCTGTCGACCTTCTGGGAATTGGGTTAAAAAAAAAACCTTGTCCACGGCACAATGTTTCCAAGAATATTGCACGAACATAGATTGATGACAAAAGACAAATAGTTCACTGCTTTAGCCAGAATTCTGGCGAATTGTCCGATGATGCTGGATGCAATTACCAGCGAAACGTCGTACTCAAATTGTAAATGTTGTGGTTTCACGCTTCAACACACCGGTGGGCTAAAGCGGTGAACTAGTTTGTCTTTTGTCAACGTGACACTTTTTTACTGATTGGCCGTGTCGGGTGGTGGAGGGTTACGACACATTTATAAATAACGCGATCTAAACCCAAAAACGTTGATTACGAATGAACTATCGTTATTTGACCAGGACAGGCCTCACTCTTGAGCTGCGTAGCTCCTTTTCAGAAGCGACCTGGCTATCACAAATCATAGCTCCACGAAAGTGGGCTTGTCGTGTAGAAATCTTATCGTGCGGGCAAGCCAAATACTCCGAGGGCGTGACGTTGATTCTAAATATCTTGGTGCCTTCTTGTCCATTGCGACTCACCTGGGCGAGTCGGCATTTGGGCGACATCGCCTGGACGACCCTTGGACCCGCGAGCGACTTGCCTGGAACCGCGTTGCCTGCCCCCCGCCCGGTGGTGGCCACAGGTGCGGCGGCTGACTCGCGACTGGAGGGTCTCCTCCTTGGCGCTGCGCCGCTCCTCCCACCTGCAACTCAACGCGGCCGGCACCAAGGTCCGGCGCCTCGACAGCCTCCCCACCCACCTCCTCGCTCCTCCGGCCTCCGCCGGTGCGGCCGCTTTATCTGGCGGTGACAGTGACACCCGGCAGACGCCGCCGCCGCCAGACGTTTGCGCTGCCGGCCTTGGCTCCCCGGGCCCTCGAGCCGGGCAGCAGAGGGCAGCGGCGGCAGACAGAGCATGGCCACTCAGTGCGGCCTGGACGATGAAGGCTCCTCCGCGTGTTCGGAGCCGCACGGTGACGACGACGGTGACGACGACGACGGTGACGACGACGACGGTGACGACGACGACGGTGACGACGACGACGGTGACGACGACGACGGTGACGACGACGACGGTGACGACGATGGTGGCGCAGAGGGGCAGCAGAGGGCGGCGAGCGGCGGCGGCGCTCTCCGTCTTGGCGGCCCCGGCGCCGGCTCGCCGGCGGTGGCGGTGGTGCTGGCAAGAGATGCCATAAGCGTCGCCACCCAGACCCCGTGCGACCGTCGCCGGTCGGCCACGCTGATTTCGACTACGACGTGTGGGTCAATGAGTGGCCGTGCTGCGACCGTGACCATGTCTACGGCGGCGGCGGCGACTGTAGTGACGACTCTGATGACGGCGGCGGTGATGGTGGTGGTGGGATCTGCGAGGTGATGGCGTACAGCCCCTGGGTGGTTCGCCACCGGCTGGCCGCACTGCGTGCGCTCGCTCCGGAGGTGCCGGTGCGATCGGTGGCGGCGGCGGCTATGGTGGTGGTGGTGGCTCCGCGAGACTCTCCTCCTCCTCCCCGCGGATCCTGCGTCTTCCCCGGGGTCCCGACGGCACGGGCGGCTTCGCGCAGCGCGGTGCGGTGGCCGGGCACGGGCAGCAGCCCGACGGCGCCACCGCCCCGGTAGCGCCGTCGGCGAGGCGGCGGCGATTTACGTGGACGGAGACCGGTGGGACCTGAGTTGGGGCCCTGGGCCCTCTTCGTCCCTGCACTGACGACGGCGTCTCTCGCCCCAACGTCTGGTGGTGGTGGTGATGGTGGTGGTGGGGTGGTGGTAGTGTGGTGGTGATGGGGTGGTGATGGTGGTGGTGATGGAGGATTAGTGTGTCCAGGGTCCCCGTTGGTTTTGCATGCCGCGGCGTCTCAAGACCTAAAGACACCGTGCGTCATGCTGAGCAATGTAGCACTCTGTCCATCCGTCATCGCGGGGTCGTTGATTTCCGATGATGGCGATGACCGCGGGGTTACGCTCATGCCACGTGATTGCGTGGATGGCCACTCCATTAACCAACCTGCAGCAGGTTCCCTTGCATTGTCGCAATGGGGGAGGGCGGTGGGGGTTAATTGGGGAGGTTGGGTTAATTGATGGTGGGGTGTGGAGTTAATTGGTGGGGGGGGGGGGGTTGATTGGAGGGAATGGAGCGTGTGGAGCTCACTGTGGGGTCTGTTTCTGGCTACCCACGCCGCCGTGTGCCACAGTTCATAGGTGCTGCTGCTACTCGCTACTAACAGCACTTGCTCGCAATAGGCTGTCAAGGCTGTGCGGGGTGGGTGGGGGTGGGGGGGTTTGTGCATCATAGGGGGGGGGGGCGGAGGGGGGCCCTGGTGACCCAGCGTGGCCTGGCCATGTCGTGAAGGCGATGCCGCTGTTAGGGGCTGTGGCCAGGTCGCAGAGTCACTTAAATCACTAGGGGGTGGCCTTCAATTCAGGCCGGGCCTGTCGACAACCCGGCATGCCACGTCCAGTATGGCCCAGCAGGTTATGGGCTGTGGGCTGTCACTCGCCGCCTGCCAACCACGGTCTAACCACTCTCGCTCTGCCTGGGGACCCCGGGAAAATAAAATAATTATGCACCCCCAGGGCAGCAACACCATATCCAGTATTCGGCGAGATTGACCTCCCCCCCCCCCCCCCCTAGGGGTAAGAGCGACCCTTGTACCCCCCCCGCCACATCCCAAATCCCAGTCACCGTTTCAAGTGGGCGCCACGGTGGCGAGATGTTAACTACCTCGCCAGGTATACAGGAGGTCGCGGGATCGACCCTGACGTCCGCTGTCTATTTGGAGTTTGCGGTGTCTCTCGCTCGCCGTGGTCGCGTGGATTTCTCCCTCTCCGGGGTGCTCTGGGTTTTTATTTCGCACGTTTTGAAACGCGCGTTGAGATTAATTGGGCCGCTGTGAATGTCCACAAAAGGCCGCTTCGTTTGAGCGATCGTTTACCATGGCCAGGTCACTTCTTAAAAGAAAGGTGCTGCATGGCTCGGTGGAGCCTAACCTGGTTAACAAAACATATCTAGGTTGGTTTCGGAGTTCCGATTTGCTTTCGATAACTATTTGGAGTTTCCGTTGTTTTTGGATGTAGCGGCCGACTACGTGGCTGCTGCCAGGCTTGGTCCGTGACAACTTTGTAAGGACGAAATCGTTTATTCCAAAAATGTTTTAGTTTTACATGTTCTATGGGTCTTTTCGGTAAAGCCGCGTAGATAGAAAAAGAATAAATTCGCGACGGTTTCGGTCGCAACACGAGAAATCGTCTTCAGGTGCAAAAAATACGAAACGTCGTGATATTTGTATTATTTTTCTATCTGCGTGGCTTTATCGAAAGACCCATAGAATATGTCCTCCTGCAGTCACGAAAGCTTTAAGTCAAGATTTAGTTTTACACTTCAATTTGTTTACGCGTTTGGTTAATCGCAAATTGACTTTAAACAAAGTAAAATAGAAGTCGTCTGTTAAAGTTAGTGGGGGAGGGGGTCAACTTTATTTATCAGGTTTTTTTAATTCTTTCTCGATTGGCCCTCGGCTCGCGACCCAGCGGTTGTTGCCGCTCTCGTGTGCGGTCTTCGGTGGCATCGTCCGACGTTTGCCTCGCGTGCCAGGGCAAGGGGNTGGGTGGGGGGGGGGCACACCGATGGAGTTCCTGACGTGCTTTGGGGTGGTTTGGGATTTAAATCGCCACACGGGTACTTGAGCTTGTCTTGAATCGCGTACTCGGTTTTACGTTGTGTGTTGATTACTACGAGTCGTCACCGCGTGCCATGCGAGAATTGGTGACGCGGTTGCGTTTGCGTTGTGACGCGGAGCGACTCCGCAAAACGGCGGAGTTGATATCTCCACGGTCGGGCGAGTTTTTCTTTAAACAAAAAAAAAACTCTGCGCCCCAGTTCACCAGGAGGAATCCGATGAGCTATGAAGCTTTTCCCCCCGTCACTGCTCGACGCGGCGGGAGGGGGGGGGGNTCGATGGAGGAGGCAGTGGCGAGGCGGTGATTCCGATGGTCGCTGCGTCTTGCTTGCAGCAGAGAAGGCTCCTGGGTTCGACTCCGGGCACAGGAGCCACTTTCCGTGCGGAGTTTGTTTAATTTTTGAGTTTGTTTAAAGTTCTGTCCCCAGTTCTGTGCGTGTATGGGCAGCTACGAAGCCGGCAACCCGAGTTCGATTCCCGCTCGCGGCCACCAGCACCGGGGTGACGATTGTGTGAACCTGGTCCTCGGGGCCCACTCCCCCCTCTAGGTCGACTCGGACTCAAATGAGTTCCTGGTGCGCGGTGTGTGTAGTGAACATCGCAGCTGGGGAGACGATGCCGGCCGGGCGTGTTGCCGGCCACCTCTACCCCCGTTGTGCCTCTCACTAGCGGAACTTGCCCCACGAGTATGTTAAGGTGATACGGGCAGGAGGGGGGGGGGGCCCTTTGCATTTGAGAGGTGATTTGGAGTTCGGATGTCCCACCAGAGTGAGGACACGGACGGCATAGAACGCACAGCGACGTCGCAGACGAATGAAATCGCACACCGATTGAATGGGCTGGTGGCTCGTACAAAATTCCACACGGAGAAAGGGGGGGAGCGTGTGTGAATGAGGTTGTTGTTGTTGCGGCACGTGTTCAGTTGTTGACTATGTCTGTCAACCACTCCCAAACACAGCAGCAGCATCGATAATATATCTCGAATATAGAAATATCGATTCCTGCCCTGCATCGTGTGACGATCCAGTCGGTGTCTGCATGGTGGGGGAGGTAGGGGTTAAATTGTTCACCCCCTACAACAAATTGGTACCGCAGATTTATCCACCACCTGTGCTGCCGGCTGCGCTTGTGGAATTTCACGTCTGACTGACGGAGCGAGGGGGAGGGGGCTCTGGCTCGCCAGCTGTTGACGAGTTTCTGATTTATAATTACAATTACGATTTAAATTGTAATGAATTGCTGAGATTTTTATTTAATTAGTCTCCGTTTTAATTTAAAATTCGCATTTCTGTTTTTAGCACCGCATTCCGCAAGGGGGGGGGGGGGAATGAGCGGAGGTTGCCACCTGTCCCGGATTTGACCCTTGCGCGAGTGGCAGGTGGCAGTGGAGGGGGGGGGTAAATTGGCGTCTGCGTGTCCGGAAGTGGCAACACAGCGGTAGTAGCAGGAATTGATTTAGTACCGAGGTCTAAATTTCGATTTAAAGCTTTCGTGACTGCAGGGATTCATCTTCTTGGTTCTTTCGGTAAAGTCACGTAGAAGGGAAAAAATAAATAAAAATAAAACATTTTATTTATTATGTTTTATTATTTTATTAATTCCCTTCTACGTGACTTTACCGAGGTCTAGTAGCGGCGTCGCTGTTCAAATTCATCGCAGTCGTCAAAAGTGGCATAGCGTTGATAGTGGACCCCAGTGCTGATGGACGGAGAGAGATGTCTGTGATTTAGTGTACAATGGAAGAGGTGGAAACCCGGCAATCCCACTCGCTCACCCATGTATCCACTCACGCCGTGACTCGCCACATGCTCACCCAGCCACTCACCCACACACTCACCCACACACTCAAACGCTCACTCGCTCGCTTACCAATCACTCGCTCGCTTACCCAATCACTAGCTCGCTTACCCAATCACTCGCTCGCTTACCCAATCACTAGCTCGCTTACCCAATCACTCGCTCGCTTACCAATCACTCGCTCGCTTACCCAATCGCTCGCTTACCCAATCGCTCGCTTACCCAATCACTCGCTCGCTTACCCAATCACTCGCTCGCTTACCCAATCACTCGCTCGCTTACCCAATCACTCGCTCGCTTACCAAATCACTCGCTCGCTTACCCAATCGCTCGCTTACCCAATCACTCGCTCCTTACCAAATCACTCGCTCGCTTACCCAATCACTAGCTCGCTTACCCACACACTCGCACCCTCACTAGCTCGCTTACCAAATTACTCTCTCGCTTACCCAATCACTCGCTCGCTTACCCAATCACTCGCTCGCTTACCCATTCACTCGCTCGCTTACCAAATCACTCGCTCGCTTACCAATCGCTCGCTTACCCAATCGCTCGCTTAACCACTCGCTCGCTTACTCAATCACTCACTCACCAACCCACTCGCACAATCGCCCACCCACTCGTCCAGTCTTGGATTAGACCGAGTGCTGAATGAGACACGTGGGTGTTGGTCTCGTTGTTCCGAATGTGGTGAACTAATTCGCGCGCACACTCTCGTTTCGTTGAGATGGGGAGATTATTCTTCTGTCACGCAGGAGTTGGGGGTGATGGTGTGGGAACGAGAGGGGGGGGGAAGTCTGTAAACCCCCACACATTCTCAATTGTGACCCACGGCCCCAACTTGTTGGACTACATTTAGCCAAATGTGTTTTTTGGTTAATTTTATAATTATAATTTTCGTTCACGACTTCGGCGTTTAACCGTGATGGCAAACAAAGCAATTCAAGTCTCTGCTCACACCACCGACCACGTGTTGAGGGACGCGAGCGGGGGGGACGACGACGACGTTTGTGTGCTGGGGAAGGCTCGTGACCCGAAACGTTTGGCCGCGAGGTTTTTACCTTTTCTCCCCCCAAAATGTGTTTTTGTTTCTGTGTTCTCGGCAATAAAATGAATTGTGCAACAAACAAAAACACACCCGAGGGACGTCCATTGCCGTTGATGTCGCGCTCAGAATTTTGTGACGATGCAGGCGCCCGCCGGCTACACCACTGCAAGTCCTTGCTTAACGTGTTCACGCTGCTACGCGTTTTCGCTGTACGTACGTTGAAACGTGTTTGCACCCTACATAGACAAACGTGTTTAATCGGAGGTGCAGTGAGGTCTAATGGTCGTGTTATATTCTTAGGTTTTTTCGGTAAAGTCACGTAGGTAAAAAATAAAATAATAAAAGTAAAATAAAAATCACGTTTCGGAGGCAACACAAGCTTCCGTCTTCAGGTGGAACCGTCACAGCACGATTTCTTTNATTTTTTTACCTACGTGACTTTACCGAAAAACCTAAGAATATGAATCCTTGCAGTCACGAAAGCTTCAAATCTAGAATGGTCTTGTCTAGGGCAGTGCGGTGTGCATGATGTTGAACTTCTATCGCGCCGTGCGTGGCCTGCCGTGCTAATCGGAGGTGCGGGTGAAGGACGTCAAACTAAAAAGAAAAAAGTTTAAAAGAAACTAGTTTGTCAATTCTAGATTTAAAAAAATTGCGTAGCGTTCAGTGGCTTCCTAAATGTCTTTCCGACAGCTGTCTTCACCTGAGGACGGCTGCTTGCGTTGTGGCCGAAACGTCGTGAGAATTTGATTGTTTTATTATTATTTTATTATTTCCCTTCTCGGTGACTTTACCGAAAGAACCAAGTATATGAATCTCTGCAGTCACGAAAGCTTTAATCGAAATTTGAGGACTGTAATCCGGTGAAGCAATCAATGTTTTGGCGTGCAAGGATTTCAAACCAAGAAATATGCCCGTGAGGTTAGGCCCCCTCCTGTGCAGTGTGATTTGGCCAACTTCGTGTCTTCCCACGCGACGCAGTGGAATAAATTTTAATTGGAAGTGGGGCGAGTGGATGGGTGGTTGAATGAATTGGTGTATAGATGGTTGGTTGTGTCAATCGGTGTGTGTGGCTGAGTGGATGGGTAGTTGAGTGAGTGAGTGGTTGAGTGGATGGGTGGTTGAGTGGATGGTGGTTGAGTGGATGGTTGGTTGGTTGAATCGGTGTGTGGCTGAGTGGATGGTAGTTGAGTAAAGTGAGTGGTTGAGTGGATGAGTCTGTGGGTGAATGAGTGATGGGTGTGTGAGTGATCGGGTGTGTGAGTGATCGGGTGGTTGAGTGCATGGGTGTGCGAGTCTGAGGTGGATGTGTCGTTGTGCGACTGGGTGAGTGGCTGTGTGAATGTTGTGACTACCACCCTCCCTCTGGTGGTGGGCTTGTGGGTGCTCAGTATGGGTCGCTGTAAACCACGAAGAAGACTATGTAGGCGCCAATGCTCAGGTAGAGGAGGATGCCGCAGCACAGACTGACGATGAGGAAGATCTTGGTTCTGCGGGAGCTCGCTTTCGCCGTGACGAAGTCTCCCCGCTCGTTAGCAGACCGCGTCTGCCACGTGGTGGTGAGGTGGGGGGGGGNACATGCGACAGTGTGATGCGATCCATAGGGGGTGGGCCCCGTCAGCCAACGGATAAACGATTTTTTTGTTCAAGGAAAATATATTAAAAGAACAATGTATATTTATAGCCTACATTGTGTACGGGTTAAATAAAAACATCCGGAGCTACTGTGGTAAAAGTGAGTCTCGCGAGAAATGAGGAGGGCCCACAGTCTGATCTTGCCACCCACCACCACCCCGTCGAAGTCGTTTGTTGCGCCCCCTCGTGGCCGGAGCTGCCACGTGGCCTGGCCACCCAGCACCAGTGCAGGCAAGCCAAGGGCAGGTGGCTCACACGGACGACAACCACAATTTGTATTTATTATTATACTGGTAGGAACGGCCTGGTTACACCAGCGCACAGGGAATTATTGTGTCCATCCGTCCGTCGTGCATTCAACAATGGGTGGGGAGGGGGANGGGAGGGTGGGGAGGGTCGGGTGGGAGGGGCTGGGTGGGAGGGAGGGGCTGGGTGGGGAGGGTGGGTAGGGGAGGGGCTGGGTGGGAGGGTGGGTAGGGGAGGGCTGGTGGTGAGNGGAGGGTGGGTGGGGGGGGGCTGGGTGGTGGGGGGGGTGGGGGGGGGCTGGGTGGTGAGGGGAGGGCTGGGTGGTGAGGGGAGGGCTGGGTGGTGAGGGGTGGGTAGGGGAGGGGCTGGGTGGTGAGGGAGNGGCTGGGTGGGGAGGGCTGGGTGGGGCTGGGTGGTGAGGGGAGGCTGGGTGGTGAGGGGAGGGGCTGGGGGTGAGGGAGGGGCTGGGTGGTGAGGGGTGGGGAGGNAGGGGCTGGNTGGTGAGGGTGGAGGGAGGGCGTGGTAGGGGTGGGAGGGCTGGGTGGGAGGGGTGGGGAGGAGGGGCTGGGTGGTGGGGGTGGGGAGGGAGGGCTGGGTTGAGGGGTGGGGAGGGAGGGCTGGGTGGTAGGGTGGAGGGGAGGCGGGCTGGGTGTGAGGGGTGGGGAGAGGGGCGGGCTGGGTGGTGAGTGGGGAGGGGCCGTGGTGAGGACTGGGTGGTGAGTGGGGAGGGGAGGGCTGGGTGGTGAGGGCTGAGTGGGGAGGGTGGGGAGGGGTGGGGCGGGCTGGGTGGGGCGGGGCTGGGTGGGGCTGGGTGGGNCGGGGTGNCTGGCCTGGTAAACGGTACCTCTAGGCTCCACGATGGCGAAGACCCAAGAAAGCACAAAGACTGGCCAGGATGGAGCGAGCGAAGACGGCTTGGAGGNCTGTGTGGATTGCNACATGATCACCTGGCTGGCGGNCGTAGAGACGCACAGGGCATCGATTCAGTATTGCCCATAGACTCAACACTACCCATAGACTCAACACTGCCCATAGACTCAACACTGCCCATAGGCTCAACACTGCCCATAGACTCAACACTGCCCATAGACTCAACATTGCCCATAGACTCAACACTGCCCATAGACTCAACATTGCCCATAGACTCAACACTGCCCATACACTCAACACTGCCCATAGACTCAACACTGCCCATAGACTCAACACTGCCCATAGACTCAACACTGACCATAGACTCAACACTGCCCATAGACTCAACACTGCCCATAGACTCAACACTGCCCATAGACTCAACACTGCCCATAGACTCAACACTGACCATAGACTCAACACTGACCATAGACTCAACACTACCCATAGACTCAACACTACCAAGACTCAACACTGCCCATAGACTCAACACTGCCCATAGACTCAACACTGCCCATAGACTCAACATTGCCCATAGACTCAACACTGCCCATAGACTCAACACTGCCCATAGACTCAACACTGACCATAGACTCAACACTGACCATAGACTCAACACTACCCATAGACTCAACACTACCAAGACTCAACACTGCCATAGACTCAACACTGACCATAGACTCAACACTGACCATAGACTCAACACTGACCATAGACTCAACACTGCCCATAGACTCAACACTGACCATAGACTCAACACTGCCCATAGACTCAACACTACCCATATACTTAACACTACCCATAGACTCAACACTACCCATAGACTCAACACTACCCAGACTCAACACTGACCATAGACACTCGCGCACCCTCCCACTGACACTCACTGCNACTCGCTCGATCACCAACCCACTCACCCACCAACCCACTCACCCACCCACTCACTCACCCACTCACCACCAGACTCACCTATCTACTCACTCACCCACTCACTCATCCACCCACTCACTCACCACCCACCCACCCTCTCACTCNACGCACTCACCCACCCACTCACCTGCCCACTCACCACCCACTCACCCACTCGTCGATCACTCACTCACCCACCNTCCGACTCACTCGATGCCCCCACTCAACCAACATCGACATCGCTCACTCACGTGCACGGCTCCTCCCATCGCGTACGGATACGCGGAATTCATCGGCGCCGGGTACGCTTGCCCAAACTGTTGCGGCTCCATGCCGGGCCGCTGGTTGTAGGCGTTGGGGGCATGCCCCTCCCGGCTGCATGCCCCTCCGGCTGCATGCCCCCCCCCNGGCTGCATGCCCCCCACGGCTGCATGCCCCCCCCGGCTCCATGCCCCCCCCGGCTGCCCCCACCCCGGGCGCTGCTCCTGGTACGCCGTGCCCGGCCAACGGGGGCCCATCGATGGTTTCGTAGGCGGCCCCACGTCGCCTTTGGGCTGGAACGCGTCCCCCTGCCAGCCGGGTGGGGGGCCCGGACCTCCGTGGCCCCCACGGCGCCGGCAGAGTAAGGGGCGGCTGCGGGTTGCCGCGGTAGTCGGCGTAGTCGGCGTAGGCGGCTGTCGCTGCATCGTGGGGGACTGCCCCAGGTTTGCGCGGGGCAACTTCGGGAAAGCCGCGGTGGCGGCGTTGTTGTCTGCAACAACATGCGGAGTTGCGTGTTGAGCACAACCCCAGACTCATCATCATCATCACCACCACCACCACCATCGTCAGCTTCGTCGTCATCACGGTGCATGGGCAGGTAGCCCGTGGAAGGTGGCCACTGCAGATTTCGTCATTTGATGTTTCCACTTTCCTCCTCCTCCCTGTCTCGTCGTGCTGCCAATACGCCCAAGTCGTGCAAACATCTTTCTGGCACACCGAACTCTTATGATGTGGTGGTCGTTGTCAATCCATGCTCCGTCATTCCACTTCCTTACGTTTTCCCGAATACCAACAACAACAAGAACGTTTAATTGTCCTGTTGTTGTTGTTGTCCATCCTACTACATATGGTGTCCAAATTGTGCTCAGTTTCCTTCTCACCACTACCAGCCTGCACCCGATTCAAGAGCCGAATGGCTCACAGGGCTACACCTAATACATGAAAACTGAAAACTGAAATTCTTGGGTTCAACTTCAACGCAGCATCCTACTAGAGCAGTACATGTCGACTGCCAATATCTGATCTAAAACAAATTAAAAATCACGACGTTTCGGAAGCAACACAAGCCTCCGTCTTCAGGTGGAACCGTCACAGCACGACAGCTGTATCAGATTCAAAGCTAGAATTTGAAACTTCATACAGCTGTCGTGCTGTGACGGTTCCACCTGAAGACAGAGGCTTGTGTTGCTTCCGAAACGTCGTGATTTTTATTTTTTATTTTACTTTTATTAATTTAAATTTTTTACCTACGTGACTTTACCGAAAAAACCTAAGAATATGAATCCTTGCAGTCACGAAAGCTTCAAATCTAGAATATCTGATCTCTTGTCTAATTGCCAATTTTAATGATAGTTATTAATTAATTTCATCCTCAAGAGCACCCGATAGCACGGTTCAGTATTTGGCGGCTGATAATGTTCACGTTGAGAATNCACTTCGTTGATATCTGTATGACCGGTCTGCAGCTGCCAGTTGGGGGGCCTTAGTTGGAAATAAAATGAAATTTTTTTATTTTAAACATAAATGCATATCAAAGAAAAAAATATGGTTTAGGGGTCATTCATCAATGACGTCACGCGATTTTGGACGATTTTTGACCCCCCCCCCTCGTCACACGGCGTCACAAAAAGTCAGACCCCCCCCTCAAATATGACGTCACAAAGCTCTGCCCCAAAAAAAAATAAAACATGCTTCAAATCGCTTTTAACTATTGTCATTGTAGTGCGTATTTAATGTGGCGCTGCACTCTGATGTTGTAGGAGAAAACATTTATTAAAAAGTCGATTTAATTAAGTAGAACGTGTTGTCTATAGTATTTAAAGTTGCGCATTTTGATGTGACGTCACATTTCTCAAACCCCCCCCTAGGTGCGTGACGTCATTTATGGACGGCCCCTTAATTAATTAGGGGGGGGTCACAAGACATCTAAACCACCATGTACATTGCACATTTTAATGTAACTTGCACATTTAAATGTAACTTTCGATACACGGCTAAAGTACAACAGCAACAACAACAACATCAAGTGTCATTGCACATTTGCAAATGCGTGCGCGCTCCTATAGGCACTCGTCGTCTGCTTCGGAATTTTATCTTCTCGCTTTGAAGGAAGCGTCCGCTCAGTGTGAACGAGGAAGTCAGCGGAGGCGGCGGCGGCGATGATGATGATGGGCGACAGAACATCGACTTGATCATCATTGTGAGCCCGCCTCCATAAAGTCAGAGTCATCGCAGACGCGGGATTTACACTGCGTCACCCGTGGTGCGGTGGTGGTGGTGGTGGCGGTGGTGGTGGTGGTGGCGGTGGTGGTGGCGGTGGTGGTGGCGGTGGCGGTGGCGGTCGTGGTGGTGGTGGTGGTGGCGGTGGTGGTGGTGGCGGTGGTGGTCGTGGTGGTGGTGGCGGCGGTGGTGGTGGCGGCGGTGGTGGTGGTGTGGTGGTGGTGGCGGCGGTGGTGGTGGCGGTGGTGGTGGTGGTCGTGGTGGTGGTGGTGGCGGTGGTGGTGGCGGTGGTGGCGGCGTCGTGGTGGTGGTGGTGGCGGCGGTCGTGGTGGCGGTCGTGGCGGTGGTGGTGGTGGTGGCGGTAGTGGTGTTGACACGGCGCACTTTATGTGGCCTCCAAAGTCCACGGGGGGTTGCGTGCACGTTATCTCGCTCTCGCTTTCTCTCTCGCTTTCTCCCTCTCTACATTTTAAAACTTAGCTTTATGTAAAACCCCCACCTCTCGCTCTCTCTCTTTATTGAGGAAGTGTTGTGGGGTCCTATGGCCCCAGAGTGAGTCTCAAACAAGTATAACCCGTAAAAACAAAGTTTTTCACTATAAATCCTTTATATGCGTGGCGGCGTGTCCTCTCGTCCTCTGGCTTGAGATGGCTGCCACCTATGGGTCAGATGATTGTCTGCAGTATTAAACAATTGGTAATTAAATATTTAATTTGTTTTCCCTAAACAGTGTAAAATTTGGAAAAAATTTTTCACGAACATTAACGAGTCTGTGTGGAAAATGTCAGCTCGATTGGATCACGGGAAGTGGGTTAAAAACGACCGAAAGATTTGCACGGTCGTAAGCAAGCACGCAAGCACGCAGCACCACCACCACCACCAGCACCACCACATTGGAGACCTGTCCGAGAACCACCCCGCCCCGCCGCTGGTGGTGGTGGAGAGAGAGAGAGAGGGCTGATCATTACAAACGCGAAAGTTTATCCTGAGAAATAATAATAATAGTGACGGACTTTGTCGAGCACGTGCTAGTAGGGAAGGGGGCTTTCGCGGCCGACATTGCCCGTAATGGAGGTTTGTTTTCGTGTTGTTGTTGTCGGGGTTAGATCGCGTAAGTATAAACGTTGTGTCGTTAAACCCGACGCTTGTGCCAGGCCATGTGCACATTGAGGCCACGTGAAGTGTCGAACGCCCGCTGGCAGGAGGTCACGGGGCAGACCCAGCAGGTGCCACGGGTCGACTGACTGAGATGACTGGCTGATGCACCACCTGTGCCCCCTACTGTACCAACTTGCTGTGCTTTAGCCACCCGGCGCTCCGCTCGTTGTTGTGAGCGTCGCTCCTCCACCCTCCGTTGTTGTTGAAGGGCGACTCACACACGCACGCACTCACAATGACCCCCGTGTAGCCTTAACATACTGTAGGGGCAAGTGCTGTTAGCGAGCACCTATGAAGCCGGAACGGTACGGGGTGGGTGGCCAGCACCACGCCCGACCGCCTTTGTCTCCCCAGTGGCGATGTTTACACACCGCACCAGGTACTCATTTAAGGCTGAGTCGACCTATAGGATGCCCAGGACCGGTTTTCAAATAATCGTCACTGATGTTAGCCGTGAGCGGGAATCGAACCCGGGTCGCCAGGTTCATAGCGCAGCGCGCTAACCGCTACACTACCGCTCCCCACACACACACACTCACACACACCACCTCACACAGTACTCACACACACACACTCACACACACGCACTCACACACACTCACACACACACACACTCACACACACTCACACACACGCACACCAACACATTCACACACGCACACTCACACACACACTCACACACACTCACACACACACACACACTCACACACACACACCACACGCANACACACACACTCACACACACACGCACTCACACACTCACATACGCACTCACACACACTCACACACACACACACACTCACACACACGCACTCACACACGCACTCACACACACACACACANTCACACACTCACACACACACACACTCACACACACACACACACTCACACACACTCACTCACACACACACACGCACACACGCACACACACACACTCACACACACGCACTCACACACTCACACGCACTCACACACGCACACTCACACACACTCACACACACACACTCACACACACACACGCACTCACACACACACACTCACACACACTCACACACACGCACTCACACACACTCACACACACGCACTCACACACACACACACTCACTCACACACACACTCACACACACGCATACACGCACGCACACACACACTCACACACACACACGCACTCACACACTCACACACTCACACACACACTCACGCACACTCACACACTCACACACACACACGCACGCTCACACACTCACACACACTCACACACTCACACACACTCACACACACACGCACTCACACACACTCACACACACACTCACACACACGCACGCACACACGCACGCACACACACACTCACACACGCACACACACTCACGCACACACTCACACACTCACACACAGGGTGTGGTAGCTCAATTGGTAACTTAATGTTATCTTAACGTTCAACACACGCGCACACGGGATCTGGGTTCACCAACAGGCGGTGGTCGTAAAGACCGAGGCGGCAGGCTGAGACGTAGTGAAGGACGTCTCGATGCAGCCAGGCACCATCAGACGCTGCCTCGACTCACACTTCGTGACGCTGACCGTGGCACGCTGCTGCTACATCTTGTGAGCCAGCTGACTGTTGCTGTAAGATCTTCTGGGTGGGGAGGGGGGACGGTGTTGATGCTGATGCTGATGGAGGAGGAGATTCGTGTGTAATGTACGTTGAACTTCTTTCGCGCCGTACGTAGCCAACCGTGTTAAACGGAGGTGGGGACAGGAGGAGGTCAAACTAAAACACAAGGGTTATTGATTTCGATTTCAAGCTTTCGTGACTGCAGGGATTCATCTTCTTGGTTCTTTCTGTAAAGTCACGTGGAAGGGAAATAATAAATAATGAAAATAAAACAATAAAATTATTCTCACGACGTTTCGGCCACAACGCAAGCAGCCGTCCTCAGGTGAAGAACAGGTCTGTCGGAAAGCATTCAGACACTGTCTTTCCGACAGACTGTTCTTCACCTGAGGACGGCTGCTTGCGTTGTGGCCGAAACGTCGTGAGAATAATTTAATTGTATTTTATTTTTATTATTTTATTATTTCCCTTCTACGTGACTTTACTGAAAGAACCAAGAAGAAGGGTTATAGACTTCCTCGAGACCTACATACTCACATAAAGACCCGCATGCGTATACAGAACCCCCATGGGCTTACACAGAGACCCATAGACTCACACAGAGACCCATAGACTCACACAGAGAGACCCATAGACTCACACAGAGAGACCATAGACTCACACAGAGACCCATAGACTCACACAGAGATCGATAGACTCACACAGAGACCCATAGATTCACGCAGAGACCCATAGACTCACACAGAGACCCATAGACTCACACAGAGACCCATAGACTCACGCAGAGACCCATAGACTCACGCAGAGACCCATAGACTCACACAGAGACCCATAGACTCACACAGAGGCCAATAGACTCACACAGAGACCATAGACTCACGCAGAGACCATATACTCGCACAGAGACCCATAGACTCGCACAGAGACCCATAGACTCACACAGAGACCCATAGACTCGCACAGAGACCCATAGACTCACACATAGACCCATAGACTCACACAGAGATCCATAGACTCACACAGAGACCCATAGACTCACACAGAGACCCATAGACTCACACAGAGATCCATAGACTCACATAGAGACCCATAGACTCACACAGAGACCCATAGACTCACACAGAGACCATAGACTCACATAGAGACCCATGACTCACACAGAGACCCATAGACTTGGTGGGTGGGTGGGTGGGTGGGTGAGAGTGAGTGGTGAGTGAGTGGTGGTGCAGTGAGTGAGTGGTGGCTTATTTAGTGAGTGAGTGGTGGGTGAGTGGTGGGGGAGTGAGTGGGTGAGTGAGTGAGTGTGAGTGAGTGGTGGGTGGGTGGGTGGGTGAGTGGTGAGTGAGTGAGTGGGTGGGTGGGTGGGTGGGTGGGTGAGTGGGTGGGTGGGTGAGTGAGTGAGTGAGTGGGTGAGTGAGTGAGTGGGTGGGTGGGTGAGTGTGTGGGTGTGTGGTGGGTGAGTGAGTGAGTGGGTGGGTGGGTGAGTGAGTGAGTGAGTGGGTGGGTGGGTGAGTGGTGAGTGAGTGAGTGAGTGGTGGGTGGGTGAGTGAGTGAGTGAGTNGTGGNTGAGTGAGTGAGTGGGTGGTGGGTGGGTGAGTNAGTGAGTGGGTGGGTGAGTGAGTGAGTGGGTGGGTGAGTGGTGGTNAGTGGTGAGTGGTGAGTGAGTGGGTGAGTGGTGGGTGAGTGGTGGNTGGGTGGGTGGGTTAGTGAGTGGGTGGGTGAGAGTGGGTGAGTGAGGAGTGAGTGGGTGGGTGAGTGGGTTNGTGGTGGTGGGTGAGTGGTGGTGAGTGAGTGGGTGGGTGGGTGAGTGAGTGGGTGGGTGGGTGAATGAGTGAGTGAGTGGGTGGGTGGGTGGGTGAGTGAGTNGGTGGGTGAGTGAGTGAGTGAGTGGGTGGGTGGGTGAGTGAGTGGTGGTGGGTGAGTGAGTGAGTGAGTTGGTGGGTGGGTGGGTGGGTGAGTGGGTGAGTGAGTTGGTGGGTGGGTGGGTGAGTGGGTGGGTCAGTGGGTGAGTGGGTGAGTGAGTGGTGGTGGGTGGGTGAGTGAGTGAGTGGGTGAGTGAGTGAGTTGGTGGGTGGGTGGGTGGGTGGNTGAGTGGTTGGTGGGTGGGTGGGTGGGTGGGTGAGTGAGTTGGTGGGTGGGTGAGTGGGTGGTGGGTGGGTGAGTGGTGAGTGNGTGAGTGGTTGGTGAGTGGGTGGGTGGGCGGGTGAGTGGGTGGGTGGGTGGGTGAGTGAGGAGTGAGTGAGTGGGTGAGTGGTGGGTGGGTGAGTTGGTGGGTGGGTGGTGAGTGGGTGGGTAAGTGAGTGAGTGGGTGGGTTGGTGGGTAGGTGAGTGAGTGAGTGGTGGTGGGTGAGTGAGTGAGTGGCTGGGTGAATGAGTGAGTGAGTGAGTGGTGGGTGGGTGGGTGAGTGGGTGAGTGGGTGGTGGGGGTGAGTGGGTGGGTGGGTGAGTGAGTGGGTGGGTGGGTGAGTGAGTGTGTGNTGAGTGGTGGGTGGGTGAGTGGATGGGTGGGCGAATGAATGAGTGAGTCAGTGCATGAGTGGGTGGGTGAGTCTGTGGCTGAGTGGAGATAATGGGTTTGTCAGTGAGTGGTTGAGTGAGTGAATGTGATTGGGTGTTTGAGTGAATGATTGTGTGAGTGATTGGATGGGTGGATGAACAAATGAGTGGGTGAGTGGTTGGGTGTGTGAGTTTGTGGGCGAATAAGCGGATGGGTCGTTGCGTGAATGAGTGGGTGAGTGGGTGAGTGGGTTGTAAGTGAGCTATTGATCACTTACCATATGGTGGTTTCGCACAACACGGTGGGGGGGGGGGGGGGGAATGAAATCTACGAGTGGACGACGATCGTAGCGACAGAAGAGTGGCACCGACCACCGGTTAGATCAGGGGTCGGGAACCTTTTTGACTGGGAGAGCCATAAAAGCCAAATATTTCTAAATATATTCATTGAGAGCCATATAGTATTTTTACGTATAATAAATTAAATGTCTTACTTTTAATGCGACTTCTGGTCACGGGATCCGTGACCCGTGAAATTTATCTTCAAAACTAATTTCTGTTTACTTTAAAATTACACAGTATTATTAAGCAATATCACAAGTATTTTAAAATCAGTTCCAAACTGATTTTATTTTTATTTTTTTGTTTTTATTTTTTTTCAATTCAAAATTGTCTGGGAGCCATATGCCGTCACCGGAAGAGCCATATATGGCTCGCGAGCCATAGGTTCCCGACCGCTGGGTTAGAGAGACCAAAGGACTTCAATAATCCCCTGCCCCCCCCNTGCCCCAATCGTCAGCCCCTCGCGAAGCAAGCGGCGCTCGTACCTTGACTCATGGCTCTCGATCCTGTCTCTTCACCAGCGCTCGTCTCCTCTTCGTGACCACTGCGGCCACACGTCCTCCTCCTCCACCCACCCCCACCTCGACGACCCTTTAAGTCTCCGCGCAGTGCGACCTTTGGTCCCATCCCTGGTCATCAGTCGCTCCCCCATCTCCCGGATTGGTCACAGTGGCTCTACGACTTCCTCTTGTTCACCTGGGGGTGCACCACGCCACCCCAGGGGGTGCGAGATGACCTTCATGGCGCGTGGCGAGACACGGCCAGAGTTTGCATATTTTTTAGAAGGTAAATAATCGAAAAGCACAAATCTAGCACGGGGCACGTACGCTACAACTTACTTTGTTGTTTCACGGAGCCCTGTGTGTTCATTAACATTGTCCATTGTTTAACAATTGACAAGCGAAGGGGTGCAGGCTGCAGCAACGGTTAAGCATCACTGTGGCAGTCAGAGGCTTTTACGGTTGAATCAACCCGCAGTATTAACCGGGGCGGCCTGCCGGATACGAACCGGCGAACCACTGCAGCAACACGGCGTGGGGCGGGGGCCACGTCACCGGCCCCCACCCTCCCACGAGTGACGCGTCGCTGTCGGAGTGACTGAGCGGGGACGTGGGACTTGGTAGGGGGATGGAGGGGGGTCTAAAGGGGTTCCTTTACGGGCCCCACGACAGCGGCGAAGATCCCCAGGGGCAGGCAGCAGAAGATGTGACGTCAAGACCAGGGGGGGATGGCGGTGGGGGGCAAACACGGGGCTCTTCAAGGACCGCACCGTGACCCGTTGTTTACGATGGGAATTCCGTCTCGTATTCACCAGCGCAGTGCATTGCGGCTCTTGAAATAAAAGTTTCTTTTTTTTAACCGAATTCGAACAAATGTTATCACCGACGTCGCTCGGTTACTCCGCGGGACCCGTGTTGGTCCGTGAGCAGGGGATCGAACTCGGGTGGTCGGGTTAGTAGCGCAGCGCGCTGATCGCTACGCTTGTGAACGTGTGAGTGGATGGGTGGTTGAGTGAGCGAGGGGTTGGGTGGGTGTGTGTGTGAGTAGATGGGTGGTGAGTGAGCGAGAGGTTGGGTGGGTGAGTCTGTGCGTGTGTGAGTGAATGGGTGGTTGAGTGAGTGAGTGGATGGGTGTGTGTGTGAGTGAGTGGATGGGTGGGTGTGTGAGTGAGTGGATGGGTGGGTGTGTGAGTGAGTGGATGGGTGGGTGTGTGAGTGAGTGGATGGGTGAGTCTGTGCGTGTGTGAGTGGATGGGTGGTTGAGTGAGTGAGTGGATGGGTGGGTGTGTGAGTGAGTGGATGGTGTGTGAGTGAGTGGATGGGTGAGTCTGTGGGTGTGTAAGTGAGTGGATGGGTGAGTGTGTGAGTGGATGGGTGGTTGAGTGAGTGAGTGGATGGGTGGGTGTGTGAGTGGATGGGTGAGTCTGTGGGTGTGTGAGTGAGTGGATGGGTGAGTGCGTGTGTGAGTGGATGGGTGGTTGAGTGAGTGAGGGGTTGGNTGGGTGGTTGCGTGTGTGAGTGGATGGGTGGTTGAGTGAGTGAGTGGATGGTGTGTGAGTGAGTGGATGGGTGAGTCTGTGGGTGTGTAAGTGAGTGGATGGGTGAATATGTGCGTGTGTGAGTGGATGGGTGGTTGAGTGAGTGAGGGGTGGGTGGGTGAGTCTGTGCGTGTGTGAGTGGATGGGTGGTTGAGTGAGTGAGTGGATGGGTGGGTGTGTGAGTGAGTGGATGGGTGGGTGTGTAAGTGAGTGGATGGGTGAATATGTGCGTGTGTGAGTGGATGGGTGGTTGAGTGAGTGAGGGGTTGGGTGGGTGAGTCTGTGCGTGTGTGAGTGAGTGGATGGGTGGGTGTGTGAGTGAGTGGATGGGTGAGTCTGTGGGTGTGTAAGTGAGTGGATGGGTGAATATGTGCGTGTGTGAGTGGATGGGTGGTTGAGTGAGTGAGGGGTTGGGTGGGTGAGTCTGTGCGTGTGTGAGTGGATGGGTGGTTGAGTGAGTGAGTGGATGGGTGTGTGTGTGAGTGAGTGGATGGGTGGGTGTGTAAGTGAGTGGATGGGTGAATATGTGCGTGTGTGAGTGGATGGGTGGTTGAGTGAGTGAGTGGATGGGTGAGTCTGTGCGTGAGTGAGTGGATGGTGGTTGAGTGAGTGAGTGGATGGGTGGTTGTGTGAGTGAGTGGATGGGTGAGTCTGTGGGTGTGTGAGTGAGTGGTTGAGTGAGTGAGTGGATGGGTGGATGTGTGAGTGAGTGGATGGGTGGTGGCGTGTGAGTGAGTGGTGTGTGAGTGTGGTGGGTGGATGTGCTTGTGTGAGTGGATGGTGGGTGTGTGAGTGAGTGGATGGGTGGGTGTATGAGTGGATGGGTGATTGCGTGTGTGAGGGATGGGTGTTGAGTGAGTGAGGGGTTGGGTGAGTCTGTGCGTGTGTGAGTGGATGGTGGTTGAGTGAATGAGTGGATGGGTGGGTGGATGAGTGGATGGGTGAGTCTGTGGGTGTGTGGATGGATGGGTAAATATGTGCGTGTGTGAGTGGATGGTGGTTGAGTGAGTGAGGGGTTGGGTGGGTGAGTCTTGCGTGTGTGAGTGGATGGGTGGTTGAGTGAATGAGTGGATGGGTGGGTGTGTGAGTGAGTGGATGGGTGAGTCTGTGGGTGTGTAAGTGAGTGGATGGGTAAATATGTGCGTGTGTGAGTGGATGGGTGGTTGAGTGAGTGAGGGGTTGGGTGGGTGAGTCTGTGGGTGTGTGAGTGGATGGGTGAATATGTGCGTGTGTGAGTTGATGGGTGGTTGAGTGAATGAGGGTTGGGTGGGTGTGTGAGTGAGTGGATGGGTGAGTCTGTGCGTGTGTGAGTGGATGGGTGGTTGAGTGAGTGAGTGGATGAGTGGGTGTGTGAGTGAGTGGATGGGTGAGTCTGTGGGTGTGTAAGTGAGTGGATGGGTGAATATGTGCGTGTGTGAGTGGATGGGTGGTTGAGTGAATGAGGGGTTGGGTGGGTGTGTGAGTGAGTGGATGGGTGAGTCTGTGCGTGTGTGAGTGGATGGGTGGTTGAGTGAGTGAGGGATGGGTGGTGTGTGAGTGAGTGGATGGGTGAGTCTGTGGGTGTGTAAGTGAGTGGATGGGTGAATATTGCGTGTATGAGTGGATGGATGGTTGAGTGAATGAGGGGTTGGGTGGGTGTGTGAGTGAGTGGATGGTTGGTCTGTGGGTGTGTGAGTGATGGGTGGTTGAGTGAATTATTGTGTGAGTGAGTGGATGGCTCGTGGCGTGAATGAGTGAGCGAGTGGGTTTGTGAGTTATTGTGAATCACCGTGTGGTGCTTCAACACGGGATGAGCCAAGGCAGTCCTCACCACGGGGACTCGGTCCCGACCACGATAATAGCGACAGAAGAGTGGCATGGAGGTGACCGACCACCGGGTAAAGAAACCAAAAGACTTCCATAATCCCCCCTGCCCCCAATCGGCAGCCCATCGTGAAGCAAGCGGCAAACCTCCGTTCCCCTACGCGAGATCTCCCGGCCCAGCGAGGTTGACGCTCGTACCTCGTCTCATGGCTCCCGATCCTGTCACTTCACCAGCACGCGTCTCCTCCTCGTGACGACTGCAGGCACGCTTCCTCCTCCACCTTCCACCCACCTCGACGACCCTTTAAGTCCACGCGCAGTGCGACCTTTGGTCCCTTCCCTGGTCACCAGTCGATCTCCCATCGCCCGGATTGGTCACCGCCAGGAGCGGTTGAGGATTTATGGTGCAGCCGATGTCTGGAAGTTATTGAGTCAGTGGGTCTCCAACGGAGAAGATCCATAGACTCGCTACGGACTCGCGTAAAGACCCATAGGTGTACACACAAACCCATACACAGACTCGCACAGAAGCCGACTCACATGAAGCGACCACTCCTTAAAGTTTTACCTTTAAATTCGATACGGCAGCCGACAGTGACAACATTAACACGGCACTTTCGCTGCATCGAATGACTTGAAGGCAATGAAACAACAACAACAAAGATATCCCTCCACTCGAGGCTAATTCTCCGACATGCGTTTCGATTACCGAACGCACGCGTGATGTCACTCGGCACCGCGGTGATGTGTTCGGCGTCGCCGACGAGCGCGTCTTCGCTCGTTCACCGCTCGTGCGACGTCACGGCACGGCACGGCTCGGCTTCCGCAATGGAAAAAGAGGTGAAAAAAGTAATAAAAAAGGAAAAAAAACAACAAAATAACAACAACAACAACAACGACTCCCTGGCACGCCTCCTGAACCGCGCCGCGCTGCAGCCGGCTCGTCTCGGCTGTACCAGTGGGGAACAAAAACTACAAATAGCCCAACAACACAAGAAGAGTTCCAGCAGTCACATCCGTTGGAGGTAACCAGCGGGCTCACAGCGCGGTGCTCTCCTCCTCCTCCTCCTCCGCCCGCCAATCCCGGGAGGCGTCCGACCCGCGGCGCCGGCTCCGCCGCTCGGGGTTCCCGGCGGTCGCGACGGCGCGGCCAGGCCGGGCGCAGCACCCCGAGCAGGGCCCGCCTGAACTTGGCCGAGCTGGAGGCCTGCAGCACCGGCATGAAGTTGTTGGCCACCATGACGACGGCGGCGGCCGCGTACGCCGCCACCTCGTGCGCCGGCTCGCGCAGCAGCCCCCGAACGTGCGACGCAGCTGGGCCACGGATGCCGCGAGCGCGTACAGCGCAACCTGGATGCCGCTGGCCGCGATGGCCCGGCGCGCGGCCCTCGACGAGCCGCCGCCGCCGCGCCGCCGGGCCCCCGGGACAGGCGGACCGCGACGTAGCTGCCGACGACGGCCGCGGCGCTCAGCGTCACCGCGACGGCCACCGGCAGCGCGCCGAGCGGCGGGGCCGGGTCGTCGCTGTCCGCCCGCACAGAGGCCGCGGAGCAGCCGTCGCCTCCGGACCACGCCGACGACGACGGCGATGACGGCAGGAGCAGCAGCAGCAGCAGCGCCGAGCCGAGCCACTTGAGCGCCAGCATCGTGACGAGGCCCCGCGGGGCGAAGAGCCGGCGGTAGCGCGACGCCGCACGCGAATCGGGCGCCGCTCTCGCCGCGGCGAGCCCGGCGCCGCAGGCGCCGTGCAGGCACGACGCGCAGCAGCGAGAAGGCGGCGCAGAGGCGCGCGGCAGCTCGCGGCCGGCAGCGTCGTCGCGCTCCGCCACCAGCACCACGGCGTAGAGGAGGGCGCGCGTGGACGCCGCCAGCGCCTCCACGGCCATCGCCTCGACCAGCAGGGCGCGGCGAGCGAGGCGCGGCGGCGGCGGCGGAGGAGGAGGAGCGGTGGAGGCTTCACCGGGTCGAGGCGCACAGGGCGCGCAGCGCGCAGAGCGAGAGCGCGTGGCGCACGTGAGGCGGCCGCCACGGACACCATGAGGCAGGCGCGACCGCGAACGGACGCAGGAGCGGGCGCCGCACGCGCTGCCCGCGGCGGCGGGGGAGCGGCGCTGGGAGGCGGGGACGGGAAGGTGCCAACGTCGAGTTGGGCTGCTCCGCCCGGGGAGAGAAGGGGGCGGACGGCGAGAGACGGGGAAGGTGGGAGAGGTGGGTAGAGATGGAGAGAGGTGGGGGAGAGATGGGGAGAGGTGGGGAGAAGTGGGGAGAGATGGGGAGAGGTGGGGAGAAATGGGGAGAGGTGGGGGAGAGATGGGGGAGAGGTGGGGGAGAGATGAGGAGAGATGGGGGAGAGATGGGAGAGATGAGGGAGAGATGGGGGAGGTAGGGAGAGAGATGGGGAGAGATGGGGAGAGATGGGGGAGAGGGGAGAGATGGGGGAGAGATGGGGAGAGATGGGGAGGTGGGGAGGTGGGGGTGAGATGGGGAGATGGGGAGACGCGAGGTGGAAAGATGGGGAGATGGGGAAGTGGGAGAGTAGGGGCAGAGATGGGAGAGTGCAGAGGTGAGTAGAGATGAGGGAGAGATGGGGAGTAGGAGAAATGGGGAGTGGAAGAGATGGGGAGTGGGAGAGATGGGGAGAGACGGGAGGTGGAGAGATGGGGGAGTGGGAGAAACATGGAGATAGAGAGTTGAGCCAAGTTGTTTTATTAACCCCCCCCCCCCCCCCATCGCACGTGGCTTTCCCCGCTACCCCGGTGTACTCCCACGTTAAATACAACTCCAGAAAGGCGTCGACTGAGCATGTATCTCTTTATCAGGAGCGACCTGGCCACAAATGATGGCTCAACGAAGTGGCTCATCATCATCACGTGGAAATGTATAGCAGCCAAATACTTGATGGCACAAATGAAACAGAATACAAATGAGATGGAACAATACAAACGAGATGGAACAATGCAAACGAGACGAACAATACCAACGAGACAGAACAATACAAACGAGATGGAACAATGCAAACGAGACGGAACAATACACGAGACAGAACAATACAACGACAGACATACAAACGAGACAGAACAATACAAACGAGACAGAACAATACAAACGAGACACAACAATACTAACGAGACAGAACAATACAAACGAGACAGAACAATACAAACGAGACAGAACAATACAAACGAGACGGAACAATACTAACGAGACAGAACAATACAAACGAGACGGAACAATACAAACGAGACAGAACAATACAAACGAGACAGAACAATACAAACGAGACAGAACAATGCAAACGAGACAGAACAATACAAACGAGACAGAACAATCCAAACGAGACAGAACAATACAAACGAGACAGAACAATACAAACGAGACAGAACAATACTAACGAGACAGAACAATACTAACGAGACGGAACAATACAAACGAGACAGAACAATACAAACGAGACAGAACAATACAAACGAGACAGAACAATACAAACGAGACAGAACAATACTAGCGAGACGGAACAATACAAACGAGACAGAACAATACAAACGAGACGGAACAATACAAACGAGACAGAACAATACAAACGAGACAGAACAATACAAACGAGACAGAACAATACAAACGAGACAGAACAATACAAACGAGACAGAACAATACAAACGAGACAGAACAATACAAACGAGACAGAACAATACAAACGAGACGGAACAATACAAACGAGACAGAACAATACAAACGAGACAGAACAATACAAACGAGACAGAACAATACAAACGAGACAGAACAATGCAAACGAGACGGAACAATACAAACGAGACAGAACAATACAAACGAGACAGAACAATACTAACGAGACAGAACAATACTAACGAGACGGAACAATACAACGAGACAGAACAATACTAACGAGACAGAACAATACAAACGAGACAGAACAATACAAACGAGACAGAACAATACTAACGAGACGGAACAATACAAACGAGACAGAACAATACAAACGAGACAGAACAATACAAACGAGACAGAACAATACAAACGAGACGGAACAATACAAACGAGACAGAACAATACAAACGAGACAGAACAATACAAACGAGACAGAACAATACAAACGAGACGGAACAATACAAACGAGACAGAACAATACAAACGAGACAGAACAATACAAACGAGACAGAACAATACTAACGAGACAGAACAATACAAACGAGACAGAACAATACAAACGAGACAGAACAATACAAACGAGACGGAACAATACTAACGAGACAGAACAATACAAACGAGACGGAACAATACAAACGAGACAGAACAATACAAACGAGACAGAACAATACAAACGAGACAGAACAATGCAAACGAGACAGAACAATACAAACGAGACAGAACAATCCAAACGAGACAGAACAATACAAACGAGACAGAACAATACAAACGAGACAGAACAATACTAACGAGACAGAACAATACTAACGAGACGGAACAATACAAACGAGACAGAACAATACAAACGAGACAGAACAATACAAACGAGACAGAACAATACAAACGAGACAGAACAATACTAGCGAGACGGAACAATACAAACGAGACAGAACAATACAAACGAGACGGAACAATACAAACGAGACAGAACAATACAAACGAGACAGAACAATACAAACGAGACAGAACAATACAAACGAGACAGAACAATACAAACGAGACAGAACAATACAAACGAGACAGAACAATACAAACGAGACAGAACAATACAAACGAGACGGAACAATACAAACGAGACAGAACAATACAAACGAGACAGTACAATACAAACGAGACAGAACAATACAAACGAGACAGAACAATGCAAACGAGACGGAACAATACAAACGAGACAGAACAATACAAACGAGACAGAACAATACTAACGAGACAGAACAATACTAACGAGACGGAACAATACCAACGAGACAGAACAATACTAACGAGACAGAACAATACAAACGAGACAGAACAATACAAACGAGACAGAACAATACTAACGAGACGGAACAATACAAACGAGACAGAACAATACAAACGAGACAGAACAATACAAACGAGACAGAACAATACAAACGAGACGGAACAATACAAACGAGACAGAACAATACAAACGAGACAGAACAATACAAACGAGACAGAACAATACAAACGAGACGGAACAATACAAACGAGACAGAACAATACAAACGAGACAGAACAATACAAGCGAGACAGAACAATACAAACGAGACAGAACAATACAAACGAGACAGAACAATACAAACGAGACAGAACAATACAAACGAGACAGAACAATACAAACGAGACAGAACAATACAAACGAGACGGAACAATACAAACGAGACAGAACAATACAAACGAGACAGAACAATACAAACGAGACAGAACAATACAAACGAGACGGAACAATACAAACGAGACAGAACAATACAAACGAGACAGAACAATACAAGCGAGACAGAACAATCCAAACGAGACAGAACAATACAAACGAGACAGAACAATGCTCACTGCGTTCATTCTGCGAAGGGGCCGCTGGATGCCACGAGATCTCTCCTCTTCAGGCGTGTCTGCACACTCGTCTCGTGGTGTCCCCTACAGCACCACAACCACCACAACCACCACAACCACCACCACCACCACCCCAACCACCACCACCACTCGTCTCGTGCTGTCCCCTACAGACCACAACCACCACCACCACCACCCACCACCACCACACAACCACCACACACCACCACCACCACCCCAACCACCATCACCACTCGTCTCCTGATATCCCCTACAGCACCACAACCACCACCACCACCACAACCACCACCACCCCAACCACCACCACCACTCGTCTCGTGCTGTCCCCTACAGCACCACAACCACACCACCACCACCACCACTCGTCTCGTGCTGTCCCCTACAGCACCACAACCACCACCACAACCACCACAACCACCACCACTCGTCTCGTGCTGTCCCCTACAGCACCACAACCACCACCACAACCACCACAACCACCACCACTCGTCTCGTGCTGTCCCCTACAGCACCACAACCACCACCACAACCACCACCACCACCACCATCGTCTCGTGCTGTCCCCTTCAGCAGCACAACCACCACCACCACCATCGTCTCGTGCTATCCCCTACAGCACCACAACCACCACCACAACCACCACAACCACCACCACTCGTCTCGTGCTGTCCCCTACAGCACCACCACCACCACCACAACCACCACAACCACCACCACCGTCTCGTGCTGTCCCTACAGCACCACCACCACCACACAACCACCACAACCACCACCACTCGTCTCGTGCTGTCCCCTACAGCACCACCACCACCACCACAACCACCACAACCACCACCACTCGTCTCGTGCTGTCCCCTTCAGCAGCACAACCACCACCACAACCACCACAACCACCACCACTCGTCTCGTGCTATCCCTACAGCACCACAACCACCACCACAACCACCACAACCACCACCACTCGTCTCGTGCTGTCCCCTACAGCACCACCACCACCACCACAACCACCACAACCACCACAACCACCACAACCACCACCACTCGTCTCGTGCTGTCCCCTACAGCACCACCACCACCACCACAACCACCACAACCACCACCACTCGTCTCGTGCTGTCCCTTCAGCAGCACAACCACCACCACTCGTCTCGTGCTGTCCCCTTCAGCAGCACAACCACCACCACAACCACCACAACCACCANCACTGCGTCTCGTGCTGTCCCCTTCAGCAGCACACCACCACCACTCGTCTCGTGCTGTCCCCTACAGCACCACCACCACCACCACAACCACCACAACCACCACCACTCGTCTCGTGCTGTCCCCTTCAGCAGCACAACCACCACCACCCCCCCCCACACACAACCACCACCACTCGTCTCTGTTCCCCTCAGCACACAACCACCACCACAANCACCACAACCACCACCACTCGTCTCGTGCTTCCCCTCAGCACCACCACCACCACTCGTCTCTGCTTCCCCTACAGCACACAACCACCACACCACCACCACTCGTCTCGTGCTGTCCCCTTCAGCAGCACAGCAATCACGGTCGCCGTGGAGTCGGCAAATCAAATGAATCCTCTCGGCAACCGAAGTGAGTCATCCGCTCTGCGCTCCCGTTCGGTGGTCAACAATTATAATTCCACCCCCCCCCACCTCTCTCTACCCCGCCCTAACCTCCCTCCCACTTCCCATGAACTTCAACCACCAGAGCTGCTGTGCGATGAGCTTGAACCCTCGGTCCACCAAACTCCAAGCTCCCCACTCCTCGTTGCTATGCCGAGCCTCTCCCCATCGCAGTTCAGCTGGGGTGTGTGGGAGGGCGCTGGGATTGACCTCTTTGGAAAAAAATGAAAAACTTTATTTATCATCTTCTTGGTTCTTTCGGTAAAGTCACGGAGAAGGGAAAAATAATAATACAAATAAAACAATAAAATTATTCTCACGACGTTTCGGCCACAACGCAAGCAGCCGTCAGGTGAAGAACAGGGCTGTCGGAAGACAGCGTCTGAATGAACACCACCAGGCTTGGAGCGTATATTTAAGCTGGGTTGGAGGGGGAAGAGCGCCTTGACAAAATAATTTGCATATCAAGAGGAATTTAGCATATTTATGGGAAATGCAGATATGGGATTAGTACTACTTGTGAAATGCGTAGGAGGTGGGCGGGGGTTTCAAAGTCATATTATGCCCGTGCATTATGCAGGATTAGCAGCATCAAAGGGAGGGGATAGGGTAGCATTAATAAAGGGAAGGAATGTTAATAGTATGTAGCTGCAGTAACTAAACCACCACGTAAAAAACTAAATATAAACTACATAGTATGGAGCCTGTAACAGATTTGTCGCGGGCAATTGGTGTTAGCGAGTTTGCACCGACACATCCATCAACGGGTGGATGTGTTGGGTGGCCAGCAAGCACGCCAGGCCGCCTTTGTCCCCCCCGGTGGCGAGAGTTCACTACACACCGCAACAAGTGTTCATTTGAGGCTGAGCAGACCTAGGGGAGGCCCACGACCGGGGTTACGATATTCGCCATCAGCAGCGTCGGTGGCCGTGGGAGGCAATCGAACTCGGGTCGCCGACACCGTGGTAGATATCGCACGAGGTCGCACTCAAAGACTCACACAGAGACCCACAAACTCACACAGACTCATAGACTCACACAGAGACCCATAGACTCACACAGAGACCCATAGATTTACACAGAGACCCATAGATTTACACAGAGACCCATAGACTCACACAGAGACCCATAGATTTACACAGAGACCCACAGACTCACACAGAGACCCATAGACTCACACAGAGATCCATAGACTCGCACAGAGACCCATAAACTCACACAAAGACCCACAAACTCACACAGACTCTTGGACTCACACAGAGACCCATAGACTCACACAGAGACCCATAGACTCACACAGAGACCCATAGACTCACACAGAGACGCATAGACTCGCACAGAGACCCATAGACTCGCACAGAGACCCATAGACTCGCACAGAGACCCATAGACTCACACAGAGACGCATAGACTCACACAGAGACCCATAGACTCGCACAGAGACCCATAGACTCACACAGAGACCCAGAAACTCACACAGAGACGCATAGACTCACAGAGACCCATAGACTCACACAGAGACCCATAGACTTACACAGAGACACATAGACTCACTCAGAGACCCATAGACCTACACAGAGACCCATATATTTACACAGAGACACATAGACTAAAACAGAGACCCATAGACTCACACAGAGACCCATAAACTCACACAGAGACCCATAGACTCACACAGAGACCCATATACTCACACAGAGACCCATAGACCTACACAGAGACCCATAGACTCACACAGAGACCCATAGACTCACACAGAGACCCATAGATTTACACAGAGACCCATAGACTTACACAGAGACCCATAGATTTACACCGAGATCCACAGACTCACACAGAGACCCATAGACTCACACAGAGACCCATGGACTCGCACAGAGACCCATAGACTTACACAGAGACCCATAGATTTACACAGAGACCCATAGACTTACACAGAGACCCATAGATTTACACAGAGATCCACAGACTCACACAGAGACTCATAGACTCACACAGAGACCCATAGACTCATAATGCAGAAACCCATAGACTCACACAGATGAGTCACACTCTCTCTCTCTAAGGTAAATGTGCCCAGCCCTGAGTCTGTGCGGGTTCTGGTGAACAGGGGNAAGGGTGGTGAGGGGGTGAGGGGAGGGGATGAGGGAGGGGTTGAGGGGGTGAGGGGGGTGAGGGAGGGGGATGAGGGGAGGGGGTGAGGGGGGCGAGGGGTGTGAGGGAGGGTGTGAGGGGTGTGAGGGGGTGAGGGAGGGGGCGAGGGGAGGGGGCGAGGGGGCGAGGGGGGTGAGGGAGTTGAGGGGAGGGGATGAGGGGGGGGTGACGGGGGTTAGGGGAGGGGATGAGGGGAGGGGGGTGAGGGGGGCGAGGGGNCGAGGGTGTGAGGGGAGGGGTGTGAGGGGGTGAGGGGGGGGGCGAGGGGAGGGGGCGAGGGGGTGAGGGTGGTGAGGAGAGGGGGTGAGGGGGCGAGGGAGGGGTGTGAGGGGGTGAGGAGGGGGGGGGGTGGGGGGGGGGAGGGGGCGAGGGGGGCGAGGGGAGGGGTGTGAGGGGGGTGAAGGGAGGGGGTGAGGACAGCTGCCGCTGGGGGTGCCCCTAGCCTAGACCACATCAGCAGTAGCAACAACATCGCCTCCCCTAGGTCGACTCAGCCTCAAATGAGTACCTGGTGCGGTGTGCAAACATCAGCACCGGGGAGACATCCATCCTAACGTGTGCCGTTCCCACCGTCGGTGCTGCTACTCGCTCCGAGCGCCCGGCCTCAACAGTCTGTTGCGGCTACACGGGCGGATGTTTGTCTTCGCTCACACCTCACGTAGCTGAGTTATTATAAAACAAGTAAATACGCAGGGCGCCGTCTCGCCAGATTATGATCCCCCGTGTGTAGCAACGGGAACTCGCCCGGGCTGAAGACACCCGCGTTGTCGTGTTTGTTTACACTGCGGGAGGAATCCGATGAGCAATGAAGCCCTTTTGTTTTTAAATCCTTTATTTAAGTTCGCTTGCTTGCGTGCTTCGTTGCTTACGACCGTGCAAATCTTTCGGTCGTTTTTTAACCCACTTCCCGTGATCCAATCGAGCTGACATTTGCACACAGACTCGTTGTGCGAGACAATTAATGTTCGTGAAATTTTTTTTCCAAAATTTTACACTGTTTAGGGAAAACAAATTAAATATTTAATTACCAATTGCTTAATCTGGCAGACAATCATCTGACCCATAGATTGCAGCCATCTCAAGCAAGAGGACGAGAGGACTCTAGCCGCCACGCATATAAAGAAATTAGAGTGAAAAACTTTGTTTTTACGGGTTTACTTGTTTGTGTTACAGATGTCCTTACAGATGTCCCGTAGGGGGGCACGTGATCAGGACGTCACAACGACGAAGAAAGACAACAAACGACCCACAGAGGAGTGAAAAGTATCGTACAGGTAAGCAAATCACTGCACAAATTTTAGGAAAATAAACTAAATTCATCTTCTTGGTTCTTTCGGTAAAATCACGTAGAATTGAAATAATAAAATAAAAAAAATAAAACATTAAATATTTCTCACGACGTTTCGGCCACAACGCAAGCAGCCGTCCTCAGGTGGAGAACAGGTCTGTCGAGGAGACAATTCTATGTGACTTTACCGAAAGAACCAAGAAGATGAATCCCTGCAGTCACGAAAGCTTTAAATCGAAATTTAAACAAAATTTAGTTTATCGATGTAAAGCGCACAGGGAGTAGAGGCGAGGAGGTAATGAATGTGTAATAAACCTTCTTGAGACGGCTTCCGGAATCAGTCCTTTTTATTTTCAACTTCCACAGTTACACTTCACACCAGGGCGGTTTCTTCATTAGGGCGATTGGGCGACGCACCACCAATGTCATTCAACCACAGAGTCACGCTAGCCGTCACTGCAGCCTCTGGATATAGTCCAATCAGCGTCATGTCACGTTCTGTGGAGTACCGCCTCTTTTTGGGCGATTTCACTCCGGCTGAGAATCGCCCCGAGTGGCCCCATAGACTTACATTCAAAGATGTTTTTTTCGAACGGCGGGCGCTCCAATGCATTCTCTATGGCTTCCGGAGGGCTCGCACTAACGTGCTTACGTCATCATACGTAAGCACGTTTCAGTCAACAATATTATTTGTCGCCACCTAGTGGAATCTTTAATAAAATAAACTTGAGTGGATTGTAATAAGTGAGTATAGAAACAAACAAGATGTATTGTAAGAGTCACTTTATTTTTCATTAATATTAAAGAAGTGAAGTTGCCTTTACATGCTTAAGCTGTTAATTTATCCATTGCATGGGTGGACCTTATCCTTATCAATCATCCAGACATTTGCCCCCCCTGAGAGATTTTGCAGGAGCCGCCACTGCTTCACACACACTCTCCGTTGCTGACAGACAACGGAGAGAGGGCAGACTTCCCACCAAGTCCCCACCGCGCACGTGGCACCCAGAGCCCCCGTACACGCGTGACTCCTGCTCTTCTCGTTCCCAAGTCTGCTCTCGATCGCTCTCTCTCTCTCTCTTAATCCCTTCGTCACGTGGTACCCCCCAGCCAATCCTCCATAGACAGCGTTGACCGTTCCCGATGGTTCCCTGTCACTCCCGGGACCACGCCTCTGATCCGGCTCCCCATTAGCTGAGGCCCCGATTGGCCAGGCCAATCACCCCTGCTAACATGCCGCGATCACGCCGAGGCCATGCTCCCTGGCTCAACCCTTATTGGCTACAAAGCAGGACCGGCCAGCCGATCCCCACGTGAACCCTCTATGGCTGTTATTACACATGTAACACGAGAAAGAGATGGGAGAGAGAGGAGAGAGAGAGTGGTGGACACGGGGGTGGAGATGGAGCGGAGGAACGGGAGCACAGAGTCAGGAGGGATGAGGAGGTGGGGGAGGAGGGAGGGGGAGAAGAGGGGGAGGAAAGGAGGAGGGGGAGGAGGAGGGAGGAGGGAGGAGAGGAGGGGGAGGAAAGAGAGGAGGAGGAGGAGGAAGGAGGAGGAGGGAGGAGACGGAGGAAAGAGGAAAAGGAGGAAGCGTCAGGGCCTCGACGCTGCTGCTGCACGGAGCGGCGTCTGTTTTCAAAGGGGCGGCGACGGGGAGAGGGAGAGGGGAGGGGTTCAGAGTGGGGTGGCCACGCGGCAGTCACGTGTTTTGCTGGAGGCTTGAGCTGATTTCGAGAGAGATCGAGAGATTTCAACCGTGAGATGTTCACAGCCAGAGCCCCCCCCACCACCCCCACCCACAGCCCCCCACCCACAGCCCCCCACCCACAGCCCCACCGCAAAATATCCGGCGAGAGTTTGAAGACGACCACGGGAGCGACTACAAACGCCGCCAGTACTACACTCGCCTTCTCTCCCCTCACCGCTCCGACCGTTCCCCCTCTCCTCGCTCCGACGCCCCTCCCTCCCTCCTCCTCAGTCCTGATGCTCCCCTCCCCTCTACCGCCCTGACTCGCTCCCTCCCCTCTCTCTCCCCTCCCCTCCCCTCCCCCCCTCCCTCCCTCCTCCTCCCCCTCCCTCCCTCCCTCCCTCCCTCCTCGCTCCGTCCCCTCCCTCCCTCGCTCGCTCCGTCCCCTCCCTCCTCTCCTCCTCCCTCCCTCCCTCCCTCCCTCCCTCCCTCCTCGCCCGTCCCTCCTCCCTCCCTCTCCTCCTCCTCTCCCTCCCCCTCTCCCTCCCTCCCTCCTCCTCCTCTCCCTCCCTCCCTCCCTCCCTCCCTCCCCTCCCCTCCCCTCCCTACCTCCCTCTCTTCCTCTCCTCACCTCCCTCCTCCATCCCTCCCCTCCCATCCCTCTCTCCCATCCCTCCCTCCCTCCCCCCTNCCCTCCCTCCCCTCCCTCCCCTCCCTCTCCTCCTCCCTCCCTCCCTCCCCCGCTCCATCCCTCCCTCCCTGCCTCCCTCCTCCCCTTCCTCCCTCCCTCCCTCCCCCCTCCATCCCATCCCTCCATCCCTCCCAATCCCTCCCCTCCTCCCCTCCCTCCCTCGCTCCCTCCCCCATTCGCTCATCCTCCGCCGTGAGCCTAACCGAGGTTAGAAAAACAAAACAAAACACCGACACGGAGGGACACGGTGAGCCAGGGTGGGGCAGGAGGTGATGGTCGTCGTTGGAGTTGTGGCCACGGTCGCAATTCACTGAACTCAAAGAGGACGCGCGTGGAAATGTGATTAAATGTGTAGACAGACGGCCGGACGCTCGCTGCCGCAGCAGCTGTGCGCGTCGCATCGCACGTGCGGTCTGCTGATGTCGGCGTTGTAAAATTAACAACGCGTGGTCTGCCACGAGTCGCTGTTGACAATTGGTGACAATGTCATCATCGTCGTCGTCGTCGTGGTTAATGTTATTAATGTTATGGTGGTTGCTGTTGGTTGGGTCGACACGTGGCCTGAGTTTAATGTTGCACAGCTGTAAACCCATCACGGCTTCACCCCGAATTGTTGCGCAGGGAAATTGAGTTTGCGGGTCCATGCCGCGTACAGCCGTTTCAATACGGGCACAAAATAAAAGTGTTTGTCTAAATTTCGATTTAAAGCTTTCGTGACTGCAGGGATTCATATTCTTGGTTCTTTCGGTAAAGTCATCACGTAGAAAGGAAATAATAAAATACTAAAAAATATAAAACAATTAAATATCTCACGACGTTTCGATTGCAACACTAACAATCATCATTAGGTGTGAAAACCACGGCAAGAAAATTTGTGTTGCAATCGAAACGTCGTGAGAATTTTATTGTTTTATTATTTTATTATTTCCCTTCTACGCGACTTTACCGAAAGAACCAAAATCGTGTTTGTCTATTTGTGTTTCACCTTTGTGATGGGACTTTGTAGGATTGAACGTTGAGATTGTAAGGGACACGGATGACCAATAAGATCTGAGTTGGTCTGTGATAAGGTAGGGCACTGATAAGGGGTTGCCAGCTCTGTGAGTGTGTGTATCCACATCTCAAGCAAGCAGCAGCGTGCAAGATCACAGACAGTAGTAGCATGATAAGTAGCATCATTGACACCAATTAATTATCAAATTAATACATCAAACAGTTTTAGTTTAAAGTAACTATGGGCATTGTTAGTCTACGGGTAATGTGGGTCTATGGTTATAGACTCAACACTACCCATAGACTCAACACTGCCCATAGACTCAACACTGCCCATAGATTCAACACTGCCATAGACTCAACACGCCCATAGACTCAACACTGCCCATAGACTCAACACTGCCCATAGACTCAACACTGCCCATAGATTCAACACTGTCCATAGAACACTGCCCATAGATACAACCAAACTCACATGCCCATAGATCAACACTGTCCATAGACTCAACACTGCCCATAGACTCAACACTGCCCATAGACTCAACACTGCCCATAGTCACACTTCCATAGACTCAACACTGCCATAGACTCAACACTGCCCATAGACTCAACACTGCCCATAGACTCAACACTGCCCATAGACTCAACACTGCCCATAGATTCAACACTGCCCATAGACTCAACACAGCCCATAGACTCAAACTACCCATAGACTCAACACTGCCCATAGACTCAACACTACCCATAGACTAACACTACCATAGACTCAACACTGCCCATAGACTCAACACTGCCCATAGACTCAACACTGCCCATAGACTCAACACTACCCATAGACTCAACACTGCCCATAGACTCAACACTGCCCATAGACTCAACACTACCCATAGACTAACACTACCCATAGACTCAACACTACCCATAGACTCAACACGCCCATAGACTCACACTACCCATAGACTCAACACTGCCCATAGACTCAACACTACCCATAGACTCAACACTGCCCATAGACTAACACTACCCATAGACTAACACTACCCATAGACTCAACACGCCCATAGACTCAACACTACCCATAGACTCAACACTGCCCAGACTCAACACTGCCCATAGACTCAACACTACCCATAGACTCAACACTGCCCAGACTCAACACTGCCCATAGACTAACACTACCCATAGACTCAACACTACCCATAGACTCAACACGACCCATAGACTCAACACTACCCATAGACTCAACACTGCCCATAGACTCAACACTACCCATAGACTCAACACTGCCCATAGACTCAACACTACCCATAGACTAACACTACCCATAGACTCAACACTACCCATAGACTCAACACGACCCATAGACTAACACTACCCATAGACTCAACACTGCCCATAGACTCAACACTACCCATAGACTCAACACTGCCCATAGACTCAACACTACCCATAGACTAACACTACCCATAGACTCAACACTACCCATAGACTCAACACTACCCATAGACTAACACTACCCATAGACTCAACACTGCCCATAGACTCAACACTGCCCATAGACTCACACTGCCCATAGACTCAACACTGCCCATAGACTCAACACTACCATAGACTCAACACTACCCATAGACTCACACACCATAGACTCAACACTGCCCATAGACTCAACACTCCATAGACTCAACACTGCCCATAGACTCAACACTACCCATAGACTAACACTACCCATAGACTCAACACTGCCCATAGACTCAACACTACCCATAGACTCAACACTACCCATAGACTAACACTGCCCATAGACTCAACACTACCCATAGACTCAACACACCCATAGACTCAACACTACCCATAGACTCAACACTCCCATAGATCAACACTACCCATAGACTAACACTACCCATAGACTCAACACTACCCATAGACTCAACACTACCATAGACTCAACACTGCCCATAGACTCAACACTGCCCATAGACTCAACACTACCCATAGACTCAACACTGCCCATAGACTCAACACTGCCTATAGACTAACACTACCCATAGACTCAACATACTCATAGACTCAACACGACCATAGACTCAACACTACCCATGACTCAACACTGCCCATAGACTCAACACTACCCATAGACTCAACACTGCCCATAGACTCAACACTCCCATAGACTAACACTGCCATAGACTCAACACTACCCATAGACTCAACACGACCATAGACTAACACTACCCATAGACTCAACACTGCCATAGACTCAACACTACCCATAGACTCAACACTGCCCATAGACTCAACACTACCCATAGACTAGCACTACCCATAGACTCAACACTACCCATAGACTCAACACTACCCATAGACTCAACACTACCATAGACTCAACACTGCCCATAGACTCAACACTGCCCATAGACTCAACACTACCCATAGACTCAACACTGCCCATAGACTCAACACTGCCCATAGACTCAACACTGCCCATAGACTCACACGACCCATAGACTCAACACTGCCCATAGACTCACACTGCCCATAGACTCAACACTGCCCATAGACTCAACACTGCCATAGACTCAACACTGCCCATAGACTCAACACTGCCCATAGACTCAACACTGCCCATAGACTCAACACAGCCATAGACTCAAACTACCCATAGACTCAACACTGCCCATAGACTCACACTGCCCATAGACTCAACACTGCCCATAGACTCAACACGACCCATAGACTCAACACTCCATAGACTAACACTACCCATAGACTCAACACTGCCCATAGACTCAACACTACCCATAGACTCAACACTGCCATAGACTCAACACTACCCATAGACTCACTACCCATAGACTCAACACTGCCATAGACTCAACACTACCCATAGACTCAACACTGCATAGACTCAACACTGCCCATAGACTCAACACTACCCATAGACTCAACACTGCCCATAAATTCAACACTGCCATAGACTCAACACTCCCATAGACTCAACACTGCCCATAGACTCAACACTGCCCATAGACTCAACACTGCCCATAGACTCAACACTGCCCATAGACTCAACACTGCCATAGACTCAACACTGCCCATAGACTCAACACTGCCCATAGACTCAACACTGCCCATAGACTCAACACTGCCCATAGACTCAACACAGCCCATAGACTCAAACTACCCATAGACTCAACACTGCCCATAGACTCAACACTACCCATAGACTAACACTACCCATAGACTCAACACTGCCCATAGACTCAACACTGCCCATAGACTCAACACTGCCATAGACTCAACACTACCCATAGACTCAACACTGCCCATAGACTCAACACTGCCCATAGACTCAACACTACCCATAGACTCAACACTACCCATAGACTCAACACTACCCATAGACTCAACACTGCCCATAGACTACACTACCCATAGACTCAACACTGCCCATAGACTAACACTACCCATAGACTCACACTACCCATAGACTCAACACTACCCATAGACTCAACACTACCCATAGACTCAACACTGGCCCATAGACTCAACACTGCCCATAGACTCAACACTACCCATAGACTCAACACTGCCCATAGACTCAACACTACCCATAGACTCAACACTACCCATAGACTCAACACTACCCATAGACTCAACAGCGCCCATAGACTCAACACTACCCATAGACTCAACATGCCCATAGACTCAACACTACCATAGACTCAACACGCCCATAGACTCAACACTACCCATAGACTCAACACTACCCATAGACTCAACACTACCATAGACTCAACACGCCCATAGACTCAACACTAGCCCATAGACTCAACACTGCCCATAGACTCAACACTACCCATAGACTCAACACTGCCCATAGACTCAACACTACCCATAGACTAACACTAGCCCATAGACTCAACACTACCCATAGACTCAACACTACCCATAGACTCAACACTGCCCATAGACTCAACACTGCCCATAGACTCAACACTGCCCATAGACTCAACACTGCCCATAGACTCAACACTGCCCATAGACTCAACACTGCCCATAGACTCAACACTACCCATAGACTCAAGCAACCCATAGACTCAACACTGCCCATAGACTCAACACTACCCATAGACTCAACACTGCCCATAGACTCAACACTGCCCATAGACTCAACACTGCCCATAGACTCAACACTGCCCATAGACTCAACACTGCCCATAGACTCAACACTACCCATAGACTCAACACCCATAGACTCAACACTGCCCATAGACTCAACACTGCCCATAGACTCAACACTCCCATAGACTCAACACTGCCCATAGACTCAACACTACCCATAGACTCAACACTGCCCATAGACTCAAC
>MU249672.1:424084-449390 GCA_018977245.1 Lethenteron camtschaticum | reverse complement strand
CCCCAGCTGCTACGGCTGGTGCATGACCACCCACTCGGGGGCCACGATGGGGAACGACGCACTCGAGAGACCCTGCGTCGCCAGTATCTCTGGCCCAAATTGGCACAAGACGTGGCGGCCTGGGTACAGGGCTGCCGCGCCTGTCAGCAGTGCGGGCCGAAACCGGCACGATACCAGGTACCCCTAAGGCCGTTCCGCGTCAGCCGCACGAATCAGCTGGTCGGGATCGATCTACAGGGGCCATTCCCACGATCCCATCGAGGCAACCGGTATATTCTAGTCGCAGTAGAGTATTTCACCCGCTACCCCGTGGCAGTGGCCATCCCTGATAAAACGGCCTTGGTGGTGGCCCGGGCATTCGTAGAACATTACGTACTCAAGCACGGGATCCCGGAACGAGTCCTCACCGACCAGGGTAGCGAGTTCGAGGCCGAGCTGTTCCAGGCACTGTGCCGAGAATTCGGAATCCAGAAGGACCGAACCACAGCGTATCACCCCCAAGCGAACGGTATGGTAGAGCGCATGAATCAGACCCTAGCGGGGAAACTCAAACGTATGGCGGCCGCAAATCAACGGGATTGGGACGAACACCTCCCCTACGCCTTTTCGCCTACGCCACCACCGTACACACGTCGACGGGACAAACCCCGTTTTTAATGATGTTCGGCCGTGAGTCTCGTTTACCCGCAGATCTGCTATTCGGCGTCCCTTCCCCCCAGCCGGAGGAGGGAAGCCGCCCCGTGGAACACCTGTTGGAGACCCTGCGAGAAGCCGAGGCCGAGCATACCCGCAAGGGGAAGCCGCGCATCGGCGGCAGGAACAGGGCACCCGACCCGCATGGAACCCCCTTATTCCTGACAGGCGCTAAGGTGTGGCTACACACCCCTCGCGTCGGGGCCGGGCAGGTGGGGAAACTGACGACCTACTGGCGGGGACCCTGGACCGTGGTGCGGCAGATATCCCCTGGACGGTACTAATTTACGGCGGGAGAGGGGTCGAGAGACGGTGGTCAATGTCCGCCGCTTAAAACCATGGAAAGCGGCCCCGGAGAGAGAGGACTCCGTCACCCGAAAGCCCCGAAATCCCGGAGTACCCGCACCCCTCGTGTTGGGGGCCTCGCACACTACATGGGCCCCGCCTGGTCCCCGAGACGCCCCGATCCAGTCCGGAGACGGCGCGGACGACGGCCACTAAACCCTTCCGCTGCTGAGTTTGTGCCCCAGCCCACAGGTGCCGGGGGACGGGGAGAGCCGCTGGAGTGGAGGAGGAGACCGCCGCAGGAGCTACAGAGGACGGAACCACCCGCCCGAGGCCAGCCACCAGGTCCGGACGGATCCCCGGACCCCGCAACGTTTCCTCGTGGGCGCGGCCCAAGCGAGGTGCTCCAGTCAACCCGGGACGGGACTGGCACCTCGGGGGGCTATGTGATGCCGCCGCCACGAAGCCGTTCGGCAGGCACCAAATCCCCGACCTCGCCACCACCAAGCAACGGAGCCGACCCCGCGTCCCCCTCACCTCACCTCACATGAACACACCCGCACTCATTTCCCCCCCCCCCATAGAGCTCCGAGGGAGGTCGCCTGGCCGACCGGTTTTATCCGAGAGACCCTTATCGGGATTAATTCTCACGGTTTCCGGCGATCAGGGGATTGGATGACCTCCCCCGTGCTACGTGGCACCGCGGCGCTGCGGCCGGCCTTAATATGGTGTGGTCGCGGCGTGGGGCATTCGGCCACCGCGGTTGAAGCGCATCTCCCCCCACACACACTCCCACGGGTCGACGGGGCGAGCAGGGGAGGCACGGGACAGCATGAATAGCGGGGTCACAGGGGCTGTTGCGCATAGTCATGGAGGGTTGGATAATTGCGCTTGAGCGCGCAGGCCCCATTGTTAGGGAGGGTAAGGGATTAAGTAGGATTTACGCCTTGCACGCAGCACACTGATTAGCATATCAACAGCGCCCAGAACCGCCGTGCGCGTGCCAGAGGATCGCGAGCCCATTGTTTAGCGCAGCATCCCCTTTGAGGTAGGGAGGATAAATAGAGGGGCGCAGAGGGAAAATAGCTCTCTTCTCTCCAGCGCCAGGCGACAGGACGCTCTCCAGTCCAGCGACCCGATCGTCCGTGAGACGCATCGAGGTGCGCTGCGAGCACGGGATCAACGAACCGCCGTGGGCATCCAGCAGGAAGTAAGTAGGTGAATTAGAATCATAGCAGATGAATCGGGAATAGGTATAAAGGTATCAGCGTAGGCCAGCCTCGTCGACTCACTGATTTAACATTAAATTACCAGGTATCAGATAATAAATCATTAATAGCGAAGCGTGGTCTCGCGTGATATTGTCGTGCAGTGTGAGCGTGTGGGTGCGCGTGTGTACACTGTGGTTCACCACGTGAGTGAGCGCTGCGTAGAGCGGCGCACGAGTGGGTGTCGCGTGTGTGCAGGTGTGTGCGCTCGTAGTGTGGGTGAAGGGTCGGTGCGTCCGCAGGTCCCCGATCCGTCTGTCGCCGCCGGGACTCGCGCAGTGTGAGGGCAGCGCCGTTCGCCCCCGACCCCCGTTTTAATAGCGCGTGATCCGTGGAGAGACAACGCAGCGTCTGCAGGTGAACGAGGGCGTGCGGCGAGCTATGCCTCTCACACGAGCTCGCGGAGGGACGGACCAGGGAGGGAGCCGTCGGGCGATGAGCCCAGCGACGGCAGCAGCTGCTCGCAGAGCAGCGAGGGGTCGGCGCACGGCGGAGCCCCTGCCATAGGCACGGAGCAGGGAGGGACTCCGGGGACCAGCGGCCCCAACATTACAATGGATAGGTTGTAGTTCATAGGTTATAATATTGTTTCGCTATGTTAGAGCTTAACATATGAGAGTCTACAATATCAGAGTTGATCAAATGCGACGATCAAGGGCGTCAATCGGGTGAGTTTGATCGGAGACTTTAATCAAAGGCGTCATCCCATCACGGAACACCACCTCCCTGCGTATATCACAGCAACAGAAGCAACTACAGCAGCAACAACAGCAGCATCACATTTCGAGGGCGACGCAGCTACTTCCGATTCCGAGTGGGGACCTGCTCTCGCAGGACCCCACACGTCTTTGGAAATGATTGTGATGATCATGTCTGAGCTGAGAATTAAGTCACTCAAGATTACTTTGTTTAACCATAACTTTAGGTAGGTTAGTGTCATCGGGGCTCTTGAATACTACTCTTGAATGAAATCACACTCCCGACATTGTACTAATTTTGGTTGATCGAGTAGAACAAGGCACGTGCCATGTCAACAACAGTGTCCTTAAATATGATGCTAAAATAAATGTTAACACTGGATTAAACGTGCACCTCTTAACCCCTCCCTCGCATTTACGACTAACAATTTGCATTTGCACATAACATACATTCAAGTACAGTAATGCTAATACGACCAAATTGTCATTCTAAAATTTGAATGCGATTCTTACCCTCGACCCCCACAGTTCACATATCCGACCGTCGGTTCGATTGAACGGACAATTAACCATGTGTAGAGTTCCATTATAATACTTCTAATGAAATTAAATACCGTACCTCCGTTTATGGTGGTATAAATTATAAAACCAGTTGTAGTCGTTTAATGTTTAGTGTTATTGTTTATAGTGTTATCAGTTTACATGTTTTTTAAGTACAGTGATTCCCAGTATACTTCGGTATTCTGGACCTGAACGTTGCGAAACGATTCATAACGAGGACCTTTCCCCACCAGAGCGCAATCCGCTAATGAAAAGATCTCGGGCGGCGGGAACACGTGCTTCCATGGGCAGTGGGGGACAGGGCATGGTTGTATTGCCCACAGGTGCCACCGGGTACGTCCCCAAGTTGCTCCGCCCATGGCGGGGTCAGGTAGAGGTCATAGAGGTGGGTGATGTAAAGACAGTGCGTCAACTAAGGACAAGATAGAGAGAGTTCGAGAAGGGAAGGCGAGACCATGTGTGGGCGGAGGTTCACGCCGAGAATGAGAGAGGGGGAGGAACGAGTTTGGGGCTGTGTTGGCTGGTTGCTGTCTCGTCGTCATCGTTGCTATATCGTGACGCCTGGGTCTAAACCGCGTTAAAGGCTAAATAAAAGAACCCTCTGCAGTCTGAGTCCGGAGTCATTACAATTGTAACGATTCATTATTTCACGGGCTAATATTGGGTTTGTGCGATTATTTTACATATTCATACTAAATATTGATATTTGATGCCATTGAGATGGAAAATTAATCTAATAGTGGACAGCTTGATCCTAATACCACCAAAGTGTTATTCAAATAATTTTAATCCCATCCTGATCCTGCACCTTCCGTTTCACATATTCCACCCTTGGTTCGCACGTCCATATTACATACATACCATATTACATACATACATATTAGATACAAACATGTTACATACTCACGAGCATAGTGTGATTCTTAGATAAAGGTCCGATTCAACACAGTACATAAAATCCGTGATCTGGTCCCGTCTGTAAAAGACGTGGTTCCAGACATACAGTACTCTGGCGTCTACAAACTAAGTTGCCTCTGTGGTAGCAGATACATTGGAGAAACCAAACGACATGTCTCGGACCGCATCCGTGAACATAAAGCAGACCTGAAACACGGTAGGACAAACACCTCAGCCGTGGCAGATCACTGTTACAATTCAGTAGGCTCACATGACATTGACTTCTACAACACAGAGGTTCTCTGCAAGCCATCTGACTACCATGAGAGATTCGTTCATGAGGCGATCCACATATACAAACACAGAGACAATTTCAACCGAGAAGATGGATTCTGGCTCAGCAATCGTTGGAAGGACGTAATAAACCATTTCGGATCTTAACTGATTGTGTTCACGTTTACGGTGACTTTCAGACCGCAGTCCACTCACTGGCATTGTATTCTCCACAGGGAATGCATTATTTGCTCCGCTGCGGGTCTCCTGCCACCGCTCTCATTGACATGTTTCATTGCTTCTACATACTATTAACATTCCCTCCTTTTGTTAATGCTACCCCTACCTTTGATGCTGCTAATCCTGCATAATGCACGGGCATAATATGACTTTCAAACCCCCCCGCCCACCTCCTACGCATTTCCCATATATATGCTAAATTCCTCTTGATATACAAATTATTTTGTCAAGGCGCTCTTCTTTCACCTCCAACCCAGCTTATATATACGCTCCAAGCTTGGCAGTGTTTCATTCTTCACCTGAAGACGGCTGCTTGCGTTGTAGCCGAAACGTCGTGATAATTATTTTATTATGTTTTATTTTATTATTTCCCTTCTACGTGACTTTACCGAAAGACTACTCATGAATGAACTCATGCTTCTTTCGGTAGAAATTTGAAATCGTGTTGGTAGAACAAGTCGCCTGCCTTTTTAGACGAATTGTTATCTTCAAGTGCGTCCGTAAATATACTGCTAAAATACACAGCATAGGGAAGGCAGCCTTGTTGGGGAGATGAGAGATTGAAACCCAATAGGTAATATTCTTTACAGCGTTACAATGGAAAGGTTGTAGTTCATAGGTTATAATATTATGTTTCACTATGATAGAGCTTAACATGTGAGAGTCTACAATATCAGAGTTGATCAAATGCGACGATCAAGGGCGTCAATCGGGTGAGTTTGAACAGAGGCTTTAATCAAAGGCGTCATCCCATCACGGAACACCACCTCCCTGCGTTTATTACAGCAACAGAAGCAACTACAGCAGCAACAGCAGCAACATATTTCGAGGGCGACGCAGCTACTTCCGATTCTGCTGCCCAGCTGTTTGTAGTCGGGACCTGCTCTCGCAGTACCCCACACGTCTTTGGAAATGATTGCGATGATCATGTCTGAACTGAGAATTAAGTCACTCAAGATTACTTTGTTTAACCACACACTTTGTTTAACACACACACAGACACACGCAGACACACGCAGACACACACAGACAGACACACACACACAGACACACAGACAGCACGCTAAGCACTACACTACCGCTCCCCACACACCACACACGCACACACACAGACACACACACAGACACACACACACAGACACAGACAGCACGCTAAGCACTACACTACCGTTCCCCCTACACAACACACGCGCGCGCGTCCATAGGTACACATACACGCGCTTGCTGCAGACACACACGACTTTCAGGGTGCGTAAGGCAGTAAACGACTGAAATAATAAAGCGGCAATGCTGTGCGAGGAACGCCTTAGACCAGCAACACATTTGTGTAATGCGAGCGTAAACACACAAACACATACAAACACATACACACACATACATACACACACATACACACAAACACATACACACAGACATACACATACACACAAACACACACATACATGCACACAAACACATACACAATACACACACACATACATGCAGACACATAACACACATACATACACAGAAACACATACACACACATACACGCACATGCACACACGTACATACACACATACATACAGACACGCAGACATACACATAAAGACATACAAAAAANCCCACATACATACACACACACACAAACACATACACACACATACATACACACATACATACAGACACACAGACATACACATAAACACATACACACATACACATGACCCGGCTTCGCCCGGGACTTGGATCCACGATGCCCGGCCGCCTTTGTCTCCCCAGTGACGATGTTCACACACGACAGCAGTTACGCGTTTGAGGCTGAGTGGACCTAGGGAGGGCCAGGTCCGTTTCAAATAATCGTCAGCGGTGGTGGGCGTGAGTTGGAATCGAACTGGGGTCGCTCAACCAGCTTAATGACTATTTGTACAAAGAACATATAAAGAATCCATTATAATAACCAGGCTACAGTCCACATTATATACTGGCAGTACACGCAGTCAGCTTCATAAGCAGGCTAGAGTGTACATGATAGAGTGGCAGTACGCTCACCGAGCTTAATAAGCAGGCTACAGTCTACATGATAGACTGGCAGTACGCTGACCCAGCTTAATGACTATTTGTACAGTGAACATTTAAGTAATCGATTTTTGGCGCGTTGGGTTTAAAAGTAATATTAATTGCACACATTGTGGTGGGGGTGGAGTGAAGAGTAGGAAAAACTTTGCTGAATTTACCTCAGAGTGGCGTGGTGGGTGTCGAGGCCTAGTAGCGTGCAGAGCCTGCGGCCTCGCCAAAATTGTCCAGCCGGCAGAGGCAGGGTACGGGTGGCGTGCCTTCCCCCCCCCCTCAGCGCTCCAACAATACTGTGTAATGGCGATTATTTAATTATTTACGAAGCCTATGAAAGTGGCGAAGGCGTGGCTAGCCGTTGGCAGGGGCAACCGCCGTCCAATGAAACTGCAGCCCTTGGCGAAGGCGTCGCTAGCCGTTGCCAGGTCCAATGAATGCGGCGAAGGCGTCGCTAGCCGTTGCCAGGGGCAACCGCCGTCCAATGAAAGTGCGTATGGTCCGAAATCCCCACACACCACACACGCACACACACAGACACACACACAGACACACACACACAGACACAGACAGCACGCTAAGCACTACACTACCGTTCCCCCTACACAACACACGCGCGCGCGTCCATAGGTACACATACACGCGCTTGCTGCAGACACACACGACTTTCAGGGTGCGTAAGGCAGTAAACGACTGAAATAATAAAGCGGCAATGCTGTGCGAGGAACGCCTTAGACCAGCAACACATTTGTGTAATGCGAGCGTAAACACACAAACACATACAAACACATACACACACATACATACACACACATACACACAAACACATACACACAGACATACACATACACACAAACACACACATACATGCACACAAACACATACACAATACACACACACATACATGCAGACAGACACATAACACACATACATACACAGAAACACATACACACACATACACACATACATAGCACATGCACACACGTACATACACACATACATACAGACACGCAGACATACACATAAAGACATACAAAAAACCCACATACATACACACACACAAACACATACACACACATACATACACACATACATACAGACACACAGACATACACATAAACACATACACACATACACATGACCCGGCTTCGCCGGGACTTGGATCCACGATGCCCGGCCGCCTTTGTCTCCCCAGTGACGATGTTCACACACGACAGCAGTTACGCGTTTGAGGCTGAGTGGACCTAGGGGAGGGCCAGGTCCGTTTTAAATAATCGTCAGCGGTGGTGGGCGTGAGTTGGAATCGAACTGGGGTCGCTCAACCAGCTTAATGACTATTTGTACAAAGAACATATAAAGAATCCATTATAATAACCAGGCTACAGTCCACATTATATACTGGCAGTACACGCAGTCAGCTTCATAAGCAGGCTAGAGTGTACATGATAGAGTGGCAGTACGCTCACCGAGCTTAATAAGCAGGCTACAGTCTACATGATAGACTGGCAGTACGCTGACCCAGCTTAATGACTATTTGTACAGTGAACATTTAAGTAATCGATTGTTGGCGCGTTGGGTTTAAAAGTAATATTAATTGCACACATTGTGGTGGGGGTGGAGTGAAGAGTAGGAAAAACTTTGCTGAATTTACCTCAGAGTGGCGTGGTGGGTGTCGAGGCCTAGTAGCGTGCAGAGCCTGCGGCCTCGCCAAAATTGTCCAGCCGGCAGAGGCAGGGTACGGGTGGCGTGCCTTCCCCCCCCCCCTCAGCGCTCCAACAATACTGTGTAATGGCGATTATTTAATTATTTACGAAGCCTATGAAAGTGGCGAAGGCGTGGCTAGCCGTTGGCAGGGGCAACCGCCGTCCAATGAAACTGCAGCCCTTGGCGAAGGCGTCGCTAGCCGTTGCCAGGTCCAATGAATGCGGCGAAGGCGTCGCTAGCCGTTGCCAGGGGCAACCGCCGTCCAATGAAAGTGCGTATGGTCCGAAATCCACACACACACACACAGACAGACAGACATTCACGATTTTATATATATAGATTCCGTCTTTTGCTATTCGATGACATTGAGATGAGACCTTCATCTAGCAGTGAAAATCGTTATTGTAATACGACCGTGTTGTAATTTTAATAATTGTATCCGATCCTTGCACGTAGACCATAGATACATATGAGCAGAGTGTGATTCTAATACGACCACACCGATTCGAATGCTTCTGAGATAATAATACCTTGCCTCCGTTTATATGGTTCTAAATTTAAACACTACTTTATAGTCTTCTTCTTGGTTCTTTCGGTAAAGTCACGTAGAAGGGAAGTAATAAAATAATAAAAATAAAACATAATAAAATAAAATAATTCTCACGACGTTTCGGCTACAACGTCTTCAAGCAGCCGTCTTCAGGTGAAGAATGAGACACTACCAAGCTAGGAGCTTATATATAAGCTGCGTTGGAGGTGGAAGAGCGCCTTAACAAAAAGAATGTGCATATGAAGAGGAATTTAGCATATTCATGGAAAATGCGTAGGAGGTGGGCGGGGGGGTTTCAAAGTCATATTATGCCCATGCATTATGCAGGATCAGCAGCACCAATGGGGGGTGCAGGAATTAACAGTAACAAAGGAAAGGAATGTTAATGATATGTAGCTGCAGTTACTCAACAACCACGTAGAAAACTAAAGTATAAACTACATAAAAAACTAAAGTATAAACTGCATAGCACCATCAGTATACTTACTATACTCTACAATAAGCTGAGTTACTAACAGCAAGTAATACATTACAATTCTACGTCGTAAAAATTATAAATAGCTTCCATCTAAACTAAAAGATTCCAAAGAACACAGGATGAGATGTTATTATCCTTTGTGCAAGCACTTCCAAGAGTTCATGAACAGTGAGCCTGGTGAAATTTGGGAGCGCATCGTCAGTAGTGAACCTTTGGGTCCTAGGGTGTTTCGGCCTTTCATACTATACACCCTCCCCAAAGGCGGCCAGCGACAGGGTGATCAATCCTACGCTTGCGTCCCATTCCCAATTAGTCATAGGAGTTGCCTTGTTGTTGATAGCCAACATCCCATGGGACTATGCATGGCAGGGGCGTCCTCCTCCCTGAGTCAAGCATTGTTGACTGCATACCTCCTGGCCCTCTCACTTTGGGGCCCAGCTGGGGTCTTTCCTCTTCATCCAGAGCCACTGACTGCTGCCTTCTGCCGCCTCCGATACAGCTCTGATTGCCGAACGCTGGCTCTGGCCCTTAATTCCCAGGTCTCTAAGCAGTCTGGTTGTAGATGTTGCCACAAAACCTCTGCAGCCCACCTCCACTGGTCGGACTTCTGTGTTCCAGCCATGATGCCGTGCTTCGGCAGCTAGATCGGCATAGCGCAGATGTTTTCGCTCATAAGCCTCATCTACTGAGTCCTCCCAGGGTACTGTGAGCTCAATGATGAAGACCTTCTTGAGCGAACGGGACCAGAGCACCATGTCAGGTCTTAGGGTGGTGGTTGCGATCTCCGGAGGAAACACAAGTTGCCGGCCAATGTCAGCTAGCATTTTCCAGTCGCGGGCCAAGCGCAGCTGGTCTCGCTCTATTGGTGTAGAGCCGCTCTTTGGTGGTTTAGCCCCTTCGCGGACAAAGGTCGTCCGTAAGGGGTGTGATGCTGCTGGAGGTGGTAGGGAGTTGGTGGCAGTTCGCTTGTCCTCCAGGGCGGATGCAAGGTTTTTAAGGACTTGGTTGTGACGCCAAGTGTAGCGTCCTTGGGTGAGGCTTGTTTTACACCCTGTGAGAATGTGCCTGAGGTTGGCTGGCATGGAACAGAGGGCACAGTCCGGATCTTCACCATACCATTGGTGAAGATTAACTGGTGTTGGAAGGACGTCATATGTTGCTCTGATGGAAAAGCTCAACCGCCTCGCTTCCATGGCCCACAGATCCTTCCAGCTGATCTTCCTCTTCTCCACACTGTCCCATCGAGTCCACTGTCCTTGTTTGGCAAGAGAGACTGCCTTGGCCCACCTTGCAACCTCCTCCTGATGGCGTACTTCCTGCACTACCATCTTCCGCCGCTCTGGTGCAGTGGCCTTACTCCAAGCAGCACGGCTAGTTAGCCCAAGGCCTCCTCTCCCTTGCTGAACATGACCCACAATGTCAGCATGTCTGAGGGCTGCTGTTGCCTCCTGGACTGCTTTTCCTGGCCTCCATTTGCGCCCAGTTGCCAAGGTCGGCGCGTTGTTGCTCACCACTGGGTCTCGAGATTCATTCAGTGTCATCTGGAGCCTGGTTTTTGCACACTTGAATTGTTGTTGATAAGAATTCGTCTGGACGTGGCACGTGCCTTGTTCTACTCGATCAACCAAATTTAGTACAATGTTGGTCATACAGGAGGGTGATTTCATTCATGAGTAGTATTCACAGAGCCCCTATGACACTAACCTACCTAAAGTTATGGTTAAACAAAGTAATCTTGAGTGACTTAATTCTCAGCTCAGACATGATCATCGCAATCATTTCCAAAGACGTGTGGGGTCATGCGAGAGCAGGTCCCGACTACAAACAGCTGGGCAGCAGAATCGGAAGCAGCTGCGTCGCCCTCGAAATGTGATGTTGCTGCTGTTGTTGTCGCTGTAGTTGCTTCTGTTGCTGTGATAAACGCAGGGAGGTGGTGTTCCGTGATGGGATGACGCCTTTGATCAAACTCACCCGATTGACGCCCGTCGTATTTGATCTGATATTGTATACTCTCACATGTTAAGCTCTAACATAGTGAAACGTAATATTATAACCTATGAACTACAACCTATCCATTGTAACGCTGTAAAAGAATATTACCTATTGGGTTTCACTCCCTCGTCGAGAAGGCCGCTCTCTTCCTTTTCTAAAGTTACATGCTAATTTCTCTGCATTCACTTTAAATCGAGGACAAAGTTTTTCCATTTATTCAAAATAAGCGCACAATTACACACCGAGATGCACTTACATATTCATGCATGAAGCACAATGGGCACATTACCCTTCGGTATGTTAATAGACATGCGGATTGTAACTTCCAAAATTAACAATCGAATGCAAATATCCTGAAAGACAAAGGATTGGATCCTAGGGGGGGAGTTATAAGGCGGCTCAGAAGCAGAGCTCAATGCCATTTCGAGAGGGAACTTGATGAGATTGGACGCTCGACTCGTCGCTCTGCTGATCGCCCTTCAACCGCGAGACAACGCAGCCTGGCGAGCACAATTGCTGTGTCGACAGTTAGGCGACTTTGCGTCGGGAGAGTTCGTGGCGACATCTTCAGACGGGTTCCAGACATCGATATACCGTGAATCTCCAAGTAAGTGTCTATTTTCTCTTAAACGTGTTCGTCGTCAAATTATCGGGATTTTTTGCGTCTCGGTTAGACGCGAGTGTCGTTCTTGTTTTAGCCGTTAACAAAATCCAAAAACATCCTTGCGGCCGATAGCGTACTTTTGACTCGATAACACCGCTGCTGTTACTCCGCTCACATGGAGCAGAGACGCTCTCCACAGCCCCACGCACACGGAGGCAAGAAGCCATTCAATTGCTCTGTGTGTGGGAAGTCCTTTTCATGGCCATCAGATCTTCAGAGACACCAGAGAACACACACGGGCGAGAAGCCATTCATGTGCCCTGTGTGTGGGAAGACATTTGCACGGTCATCACATCTTCTAGCACATCAGAGAACACACACGGGCGAGAAGCCATTCCTGTGCCCTGTGTGTGGGAAGACATTTGCAGACTCATCAACTCTTCAAACTCATCAGAGAACACACACGGGCAAGAAGCCATTCCTGTGCCCTGTGTGTGGGAAGACATTTGCACACTCGTCAACTCTTCAGAGTCACCAGAGAACACACACGGGCGAGAAGCCATTTCTGTGCACTGTGTGTGGAAAGTCATTTGCACAGTCTTCAAAACGGAACAGGCATCAGAAGGTCCACGATGATAGGAAGCTGAAATCAAAAGGTAAAATTCAAGGTGCTGCAATGATTCCTGAAGATAATTCCACCTTCGATCCCATGCAGTTGGATCCCGAGAGATGGCTGGATGTAATGGAGTGGCTCGAGGATCAACCCGAGAGCTAGTGGTGATGTTGCATGCGGTTATACCTATTAAGCTGTCTTGAGTACTATAATTTTGACCATTTTAGATTTACAGTTTAATTACGTGCACAGTAATGACGTGCACAGTGGTGGTTTGTAATGTTATTGGATTACTTGCTGAGGTGGTGTGATGAGCACTGGTCGTTAAGTGTTCCTGTTGAGCTAAAATTGGAATCCGTCTGTAGGTATATCTTTACTCAACATTTTAAAGTTTTTTTAGTACATAGCTTTTTTTGGTTGGTATTAATCAACTTTAGATAGCCGATTTCAGGATGTACATTGATGACGCGTTCGTTGGATATATGGCATTGACTTCAACATAGACGCACAGTGAACTTTAACGCTTTGGTATTCCTGGAACGGAAATGGTTTGCATTGTACTGGAAATGTAATAAATATTCCCTTCGAGTTTTGACGTAAAAATGATTGCAGATGAATAAAAACGTATTTTTTACAAATGTTTGTATGGTCTTTATTTTATAATGTTCCTAGCAAAAACATGTTCATATAATGTCAGGTGGAGATCTCCGTCACACAAGTGTCCCCTTAACCGGCAGTATCTTGGCTGTCTACCCGATTAACACGTGTTCCTTGAGGAGAAAGGTCCCCGTAGTTAATCGTTCATCAACGTACCAGTCCCTAATCCCGAAGTATGTCGGGGATAAACTGTACTCTATAACATGTAAACTGTAATACTATAAACGATAACGCTTAAATCTCAGCTCAGATAGGATCATCTCAATATTTTCCATAGACGTGTGGGTCCACGAGAGCACTGTTATATACGCAGCGTGTTGGTGTCCCGTAAGAGGATAACGGCTTATATAAAAAAAAAACGCTGATCAAACCTACCAGATCAACGCTCTCGATCGACGCCTTTGCTATACTCTTACATTGTTAACTCTCACCCTGTGAACGTTACCAATTTGAACTCCAACAACATAATTTAAAAACATTAACATATACATTTGAAGAATATACAAATTACCCTAAACAAGTGTTAAAGTAAACTCTAAATTTGTGAACTCTAACAATATAACCTATGAGCTATACATTAAAACGCTATAAATAACATTATTAACTAGTGTTATAGATTAGCAAACCGTACAATGAAGTGTTATATTTGAATCTCAATCGAATTATTATAATCATTCCGTGGTCCTCTTCGAATCGCAACATGCTCGTAAGTATGTAACATGTAAGTATGTAACATGTATGTATGTAACATGGTACATGCATGCATGTAACATGTCTGTATGTAATATGGACGTGCCAACCAATGGTGGGAAATGTGAAACGGAAGGTGCAGGATCAGGATGGAATTAAAATTATTGGAATAACACTTTGGTGGTATTAGGATCAAGCTGCCCACTGCTAGATGAATGTTCCATCTCAATGGCATCAAATAGCAATATTCAGTATGAATATGTAAAATAATCGCACAAACCCAATATTAGACCGTGAAATAATGAATCGTTACAATTGTAATGACTCCGGACTGCAGAGGGTTCTTTTATGTAGCCTTTAACGCGGTTTCAGACCCCAGGCGTCACGATATAGCAACGACGACGACGAGACAGCAACCAGCCAACACAGCCCCAAACCTCGTTCCCCCCCTCTCTCATTCTCGGCGTGAACCTCCGTCCACACTTGGTCTCGCCTTCCCTTCTCGAACTCTCTCTATCTTGTTGTCACCACTTGTCCCTTAGTTGACGCATTGTCTTTACATCACCCACCTCTATGACCTCTACCTGACCCCGCCATGGGCGGAGCAACTTGGGAGATTATCCCGGTGGCACCTGTAGGCAATACAACCATGCCCTGTCCCCCACTGCCCATGGAAGCACGTGTTCCCGCCGCTCCGAGTTCTTTTTATTAGCGGATTGCGCTCTGGTGGGGAAAGATCCTCGTTATGAATCGTTTCGCAACGGTCAGGTCCAGAATACCGAAGTATACCGGGAATCACCTGTACTTAAAACATGTAAACTGATAACACTATAAACAATAACACTAAACATTAAACGACTGTAAACTATCAACTGGTTTTATAATTTAAACCACCATAAATGGAGGTACGGTATATAAATCTCATTAGAAGTATTAAAATCGCACTCTACACATATATGTAAATTATCTGTTCAATCGAACCGGGGGTCGGATATGTGAACTGTGGGGGNTACAGGGCAAGAATCGCATTCAAATTTTAGTAACAATATGGTCGTATTAGCATTTTACTGTGCTTGAATGTATGTTATGTGCAAATGCAATCGTTAGTCGTAAATGCCAGGGAGGGGTTAAGAGGTGCACGTTGAATCCAGTGTTAACATTTTATTTTATTTTAGGTGGTGTTCCGTGATGGGATGACGCCTTTGATTAAAGCCTCTGATCAAACTCACCCGATTGACGCCCTTGATCGTCGCATTTGATCAACTCTGATATTGTATACTCTCACATGTTAAGCTCTATCATAGTGAAACATAATATTATAACCTATGAACTACAACCTATCCATTGTAACGCTGTAAAATAATATTACCTATTTGGGTTTCACTCCCTCGTCGAGAAGGCCGCTATCTTCCTTTTCTAAAGTTACACGCTAAGTTATCTGCATTCACGAGGACACGACATTTAAGTACAGTATTGTGTTTAGAATGCGTCTCGACAAGGAAGGTGACTTGTTGGATCAGAGTTTTTCATCAAAGGCGTTATCCCATCACGGGACACCACCATGCTGCGTATATAACAGTAACAGAAGCAACTACAGCAGCTACGAAACCGTTCGATGGCAAAGCAGCGACTTCTGCTTCTGCTCCAACTGCTGCCCGAATGTTTGTGGCCGGCTCTGCTCTCGTTCATGGAAATAATAGAGATGATCCTGCGAGGAACCGGTGCCTGGAGCCTGGTCATATTCTTCAAAAGAAGCCAGGGACCTGCCTAATCCTTCAAGGCTGTGGTGCGAGCCCTTGACGCCCCGAAATGCACAAGATTCTACCATGGGCGAGGGATGGGCGTCGAGAACCAGGTCAAAATGCGCAAGGTTGCGCTTGTAGGCTCCACGCCCAATATCAATCCTGTATATATTCGGTGCCATTGCGACGGAACATTCTACCAGCAGTGGGCAGCTTGATTCTAATACGACGATGGTGCGATTTTAATAATTTAGGATCCAATCCTTTGTCTTTCTGGATATTTGCATTCAATTGTTACATTAGGAAGGTAAAATCCGAATATGTATTTACATACCGAAGGGAAATGTGCCTATTGTGCTTCATGCTTGAATATGTAAGTTCAAATTAGTCTGTAATACATCTTTACTCAACAATTTTTTACATTTTTTTCTTTTAAATAACCGACTGTAGATAACCTATTTATTGATGACGCGCTTTTTGGATTTATAGCTTGCACTTCGCCACAGATGCACAGTGAACAGATGTGGTCAACTAATAAGGGAATCAATGGACCATCTGGAGAGATGGGGGGCAGTGGATCGGATCGTCCCCGCTGCTGTCGATGGAGCCAAGCAGCGAGTGTTTCAGAATCCGTGATATCACCCGGTCACAGCGTCTACCTCCTGAAAGCGTCTCACCTGAACTACATCTCCCCAACAAGGCAGCCTTCCCTCTGCTGTGTGTTTTTGCAATACATTTACTGACGCTCTAGAAGATAACAGTTCGGCTTGAAAAGGCAGGTGATTTGTTCTACCAACATTATTTAAAAAAATATCCTGAAGAGTATGAGTTAATTCATGAGTAGTTTTCCTAAACCCGATAGCACTAAACTACTCACAGTTATATTTTGATTTAAAGCTATTTTTAAAATTTTCTTGATGTGGATTTCACACCTGATGATGATTGCTTGTGTTGCAGTCGAAAGTGATAATTTGTATTGTTTAATATTTATATTATTTTATTATTTCACTTCTACGTGACTTTACCGAAAGAACCAATAATACTCACAGTTATGCTTAAAGAAAGTAACATTAGTCGCTAAAATCTCAGCTCATTCATGGTCATCGCAATTATTTCCAAATCCGTGTGGGGTCCTGCGAGAACAAGGCACGGCCACAAATTCTCACATCGTAAACTCTCATACTGTAACTCTAACATTATAAACTCTATCTTGATTTGAAGCTTTCGTGACTGCAGGAACCCATACTCTTTGGTTATTTCGGTCACGTGACTTTACCGAAAGAACCAAAGAGTATTATGAACTCTAACAATATTACCTTTAAACTATGACATATACATTGGAACGCTTTAACAATAACATTGTAAACTAGTGTTAAAGTAAACTCTAATGTTGTGAACTCTAACATATAAGCTATGAGCTATATATTACACGCTATTAAAATAACATTTTAAATTGAAATTTGATATTTGAATCGCATTCGAATAATTCGAATCACTCCATGGTCCTCTTATAATCACACTATGCTCGCAAGTATTAACATGTTTGCATGTAATATGTATGCATGTAACATGTATGCATGTAACATGTATATGCATGTAATATGGATGTGCGAAAAAAATGTGAAACAGAAGGTGCAAGGTAAGGATTGGATTAAAATTATTTGAATTACACCATGGTCATATTAGAATCAAGATGCCCACTGCTGGATGAATGTTCTATCTCAGTGGGATCGAATAGCAATATACCAGTATGGAAATATATAAATAATAATAATAAAACACAAAGCGCAACCTTGCGCATTTTGACCGGTTTCTCGACACCGGTCCCTCGCCCATGGTGGAATCTTGTGCCTTTCGGGGCGTCAAGGGTTCGCACCACAGCCTTGAAGGATTAGGCAAGTCCCTGGCTTCTTTTGAGAAACATGACCGGGCTCCAGGCACCGATTCCTCGCACGTGGGCGATCCTTGAGGCACCCCGGGCCTCAGAAACTGTGGGCGCCACAACACATTTCCTTCGGCGTACGGTTTCCGTTGCCGAGAGCCCCACCACGTCGGACACACCAGACTTGGGCTGTATAGGACATGGGGATGAGCTGTCTGGGTGTGGACGGACATAACTACATGCGTACACACTGCGGCCATTTCACCTCTATGACTTCTACAAGACCCGCCATGGGCGGCGCAACTTGGTGGACGTACCCGGTGTCACCTTTGGGCAATACAACCTGTCTACGACCGCCATGGAAGCACGTGTTCCCGCCGCCCCGTGTTCTTTTAATTAGCGGCTTGCGCTCTGGCGGTGAAAGTTCCTCGTTGTAAATCGTTTCACAACGTTCTGGTCCCGAAACCCGAAGTATACGGGGATAACCTGTACTCTATAACATGTAAACTGATAACACTATGAACAATAACACTAAACATTAAACGACTTTAATTTTTTTTTATAATAAATTCAACCATAGGAAGGCATTTTCACAGTCGTCAAATCTTAAAAGGCATCAGAAGGTCCACAATGAATGGAAACTGAAATCAAAAGCTGAAATTCAAGGTGAAGAATGACCTGAAGACGGCTGCTTGCGTTGTGGCCGAAACGTCGTGAGAATTATTTTATCATGTTTTATTTTTATTATTTTATTACTTCCCTTCTACGTGACTTTACCGAAAGAACCAAGAAGATGAACATGTAAACTGATAACACTATGAACAATAACACTAAACATTCAACGACTTTATTTTTTTTATAATAGATTCCACCATAAACGGAGTTACGGTATGAGAATGTCATTAGAAGCATTTTAATCGCTCATATGTATGTAAAGTAAACGTTCAATCGAATCGGTAGGTACACATACACGCGCTTGCTGCAGACACACACGACTTTCAGGGTGCGTAAGGCAGTAAACGACTGAAATAATAAAGCGGCAATGCTGTGCGAGGAACGCCTTAGACCAGCAACACATTTGTGTAATGCGAGCGTAAACACACAAACACATACAAACACATACACACACATACATACACACACATACACACAAACACATACACACAGACATACACATACACACAAACACACACATACATGCACACAAACACAAACACAATACACACACACATACATGCAGACACACAGACACATAACACACATACATACACAGAAACACATACACACACATACATACACACGCACATGCACACACGTACATACACACATACATACAGACACGCAGACATACACATAAAGACATACAAAAAACCCACATACATACACACACACACAAACACATACACACACATACATACACACATACATACAGACACACAGACATACACATAAACACATACACACATACACATGACCCGGCTTCGCCCGGGACTTGGATCCACGATGCCCGGCCGCCTTTGTCTCCCCAGTGACGATGTTCACACACGACAGCAGTTACGCGTTTGAGGCTGAGTGGACCTAGGGGAGGGCCAGGTCCGTTTCAAATAATCGTCAGCGGTGGTGGGCGTGAGTTGGAATCGAACTGGGGTCGCTCAACCAGCTTAATGACTATTTGTACAAAGAACATATAAAGAATCCATTATAATAACCAGGCTACAGTCCACATTATATACTGGCAGTACACGCAGTCAGCTTCATAAGCAGGCTAGAGTGTACATGATAGAGTGGCAGTACGCTCACCGAGCTTAATAAGCAGGCTACAGTCTACATGATAGACTGGCAGTACGCTGACCCAGCTTAATGACTATTTGTACAGTGAACATTTAAGTAATCGATTGTTGGCGCGTTGGGTTTAAAAGTAATATTAATTGCACACATTGTGGTGGGGGTGGAGTGAAGAGTAGGAAAAACTTTGCTGAATTTACCTCAGAGTGGCGTGGTGGGTGTCGAGGCCTAGTAGCGTGCAGAGCCTGCGGCCTCGCCAAAATTGTCCAGCCGGCAGAGGCAGGGTACGGGTGGCGTGCCTTCCCCCCCCCCTCAGCGCTCCAACAATACTGTGTAATGGCGATTATTTAATTATTTACGAAGCCTATGAAAGTGGCGAAGGCGTGGCTAGCCGTTGGCAGGGGCAACCGCCGTCCAATGAAACTGCAGCCCTTGGCGAAGGCGTCGCTAGCCGTTGCCAGGTCCAATGAATGCGGCGAAGGCGTCGCTAGCCGTTGCCAGGGGCAACCGCCGTCCAATGAAAGTGCGTATGGTCCGAAATCCACACACACACACACAGACAGACAGACATTCACGATTTTATATATATAGATTCCGTCTTTTGCTATTCGATGACATTGAGATGAGACCTTCATCTAGCAGTGAAAATCGTTATTGTAATACGACCGTGTTGTAATTTTAATAATTGTATCCGATCCTTGCACGTAGACCATAGATACATATGAGCAGAGTGTGATTCTAATACGACCACACCGATTCGAATGCTTCTGAGATAATAATACCTTGCCTCCGTTTATATGGTTCTAAATTTAAACACTACTTTATAGTCTTCTTCTTGGTTCTTTCGGTAAAGTCACGTAGAAGGGAAGTAATAAAATAATAAAAATAAAACATAATAAAATAAAATAATTCTCACGACGTTTCGGCTACAACGTCTTCAAGCAGCCGTCTTCAGGTGAAGAATGAGACACTACCAAGTTAGGAGCTTATATATAAGCTGCGTTGGAGGTGGAAGAGCGCCTTAACAAAAAGAATGTGCATATGAAGAGGAATTTAGCATATTCATGGAAAATGCGTAGGTGGGCGGGGGGGTTTCAAAGTCATATTATGCCCATGCATTATGCAGGATCAGCAGCACCAATGGGGGGTGCAGGAATTAACAGTAACAAAGGAAAGGAATGTTAATGATATGTAGCTGCAGTTACTCAACAACCACGTAGATAACTAAAGTATAAACTACATAAAAAACTAAAGTATAAACTGCATAGCACCATCAGTATACTTACTATACTCTAAATAAGCTGAGTTACTAACAGCAAGTAATACATTACAATTTAGTCGTAAAAATTAAAAAGCTTCCATCTAAACTAAAAGATTCCAAAGAACACAGGATGAGATGTTATTATCCTTTGTGCAAGCACTTCCAAGAGTTCATGAACAGTGAGCCTGGTGAAATTTGGGGAGCGCATCGTCAGTAGTGAACCTTTGGGTCCTAGGGTGTTTCGGCCTTTCATACTATACACCCTCCCCAAAGGCGGCCAGCGACAGGGTGATCAATCCTACGCTTGCGTCCCATTCCCAATTAGTCATAGGAGTTGCCTTGTTGTTGATAGCCAACATCCCATGGGACTATGCATGGCAGGGGCGTCCTCCTCCCTGAGTCAAGCATTGTTGACTGCATACCTCCTGGCCCTCTCACTTTGGGGCCCAGCTGGGGTCTTTCCTCTTCATCCAGAGCCACTGACTGCTGCCTTCTGCCGCCTCCGATACAGCTCTGATTGCCGAACGCTGGCTCTGGCCCTTAATTCCCAGGTCTCTAAGCAGTCTGGTTGTAGATGTTGCCACAAAACCTCTGCAGCCCACCTCCACTGGTCGGACTTCTGTGTTCCAGCCATGATGCCGTGCTTCGGCAGCTAGATCGGCATAGCGCAGATGTTTTCGCTCATAAGCCTCATCTACTGAGTCCTCCCAGGGTACTGTGAGCTCAATGATGAAGACCTTCTTGAGCGAACGGGACCAGAGCACCATGTCAGGTCTTAGGGTGGTGGTTGCGATCTCCGGAGGAAACACAAGTTGCCGGCCAATGTCAGCTAGCATTTTCCAGTCGCGGGCCAAGCGCAGCTGGTCTCGCTCTATTGGTGTAGAGCCGCTCTTTGGTGGTTTAGCCCCTTCGCGGACAAAGGTCGTCCGTAAGGGGTGTGATGCTGCTGGGGTGGTAGGGAGTTGGTGGCAGTTCGCTTGTCCTCCAGGGCGGATGCAAGGTTTTTAAGGACTTGGTTGTGACGCCAAGTGTAGCGTCCTTGGGTGAGGCTTGTTTTACACCCTGTGAGAATGTGCCTGAGGTTGGCTGGCATGGAACAGAGGGCACAGTCCGGATCTTCACCATACCATTGGTGAAGATTAACTGGTGTTGGAAGGACGTCATATGTTGCTCTGATGGAAAAGCTCAACCGCCTCGCTTCCATGGCCCACAGATCCTTCCAGCTGATCTTCCTCTTCTCCACACTGTCCCATCGAGTCCACTGTCCTTGTTTGGCAAGAGAGACTGCCTTGGCCCACCTTGCAGCCTCCTCCTGATGGCGTACTTCCTGCACTACCATCTTCCGCCGCTCTGGTGCAGTGGCCTTACTCCAAGCAGCACGGCTAGTTAGTCCAAAGCCTCCTCTCCCTTGCTGAACATGACCCACAATGTCAGCATGTCTGAGGGCTGCTGTTGCCTCCTGGACTGCTTTTCCTGGCCTCCATTTGCGCCCAGTTGCCAAGGTCGGCGCGTTGTTGCTCACCACTGGGTCTCGAGATTCATTCAGTGTCATCTGGAGCCTGGTTTTTGCACACTTGAATTCCTCGGTTAGACTGGTGAGGGGCAGCTTGAGGACACCATCTCCATAGAGGCCTATGGTGGTAAGGCATCGTGGAACTCCGAGCCACTTCTTTAAATAGCCTGTGACTCCTCTTTCCATCTTCTCCACTGTTGAGATTGGAACCTCATACACTGCTAGGGGCCACAACACCGGGGTAGGAGACCAAACTGCAGACACCAAGCCTTTAACTTTCCAGGTAGCTGGGTGTTGTCGATGGACTGGAGACTACTACTGATGTCTTTGCGCAGCTGTTGCACCTGGTCTTTGTCCTTCAGGCTTGAATCATACCACCTTCCAAGGCTTTTTTACCGGCTGCTCAGACACTGTGGGATTTGGTCATCTCCGATGAAGAATTTCAGGTCACAGAGTACTCCCTTCACAATCGAGATGCTGCGTGACTTGGGTGGTTTAATCTTCATACGGGCCCAGCTGATGTTCTCCTCGAGTTTTCTGAGCAGTCTCCTGGTGCATGGGACAGTGGTGGTCAATGTTGTAATGTCGTCCATGTAGGCTCTGAGTGGAGGGAGGCGACAACCAGAGTCGACTCGCTGTCCACCAGCAACCCATTTTGAGGATCTGATGATAACCTCCATTGCCATTATGAATGCCAATGGAGAAACGGTACATCCCGCCATTATACCTACATTCAGGCATTGCCATGAGGTGGTGAACTCTGAGGTGGTGAAGCAGAACTGCAGATCCTGAAAGTACGACTTCACCAGGGTTGTGATGGTGTCCGGTATGTGGAAAAATCTGAAGGCAGACCACAGGAGTTCATGGGGCACAGAGCCAAATGCATTGGCGAGGTCGAGGAAGACTACATGGAGGTCCCTTTTCTCCACCTTGGCCATTTGGATCTGGTGCCAGATCATGCTGGAATGTTCCAAGCAGCCAGATAACCCTGATATTCCTGCCTTCTGTACAGATGTATCGACGTACGCATTCCTTTGCAGGTACTCCGGCCATCCTCTGGGCAATGACCCTAAAGAAGATTTTACCCTCGACATTCAGTAAGGAGATTGGGCGGAATTGGCTGATGTTCACTGCATCCTTCTCCTTAGGGATCAGGACCCCGCCTGCCCTACGCCACACTTTGGGTATTATCTTTTTTTTCCAAGCTATTCCCATAAGCCTCCAGAGGAACCTCAGGACGTCTGGTGCGTTCTTATACACTTTGTACGGGACTCCATTTGGCCCGGGGCTGATGCTGTTCTTGCCCTTCGAACTGTGTTTTCCACCTCTTTCCATGTCGGAGGGCTGGTCTCAATATGATGTTCCGGGGGTTCAATGGGTGGGATATCTGATGGGATGGCCAGATGTTCATGTCGCTTTGAGTCAAAGTTTGTTGTTCTCAGGTGCTCTTCTAGGTCTTTCTTTGTTGTTTTTAGAACTCCACTTTTTTCCTTCGTGAAGAGACTTTTAAGGAACTTGAAGGGATCTTTATAGAATCGAGTTCTAGTTTGTTCTTTCTTCCTTCTGCGTTTCCGTAGGTTCTCTGCTCTACGGAGGGATGCCAACCGGGTTTTGATGTCAGCCTGAAGTGCCTCTATGCCTCCTTTTCCACTTCAGAGGCTTTCTTCCACTGTTTCTTAAGCTGTCTCCTTTCTTGAACGAGGCGCTTGATTTCTTGTTGCCTCCTGGAAACTGGTGGGGTTGGAACCTTTCTCCCGCCTTTTGCCTCTTGCACTCCAAAGCTTTCTGCCCGTACTTATAGATGATGTCCCCATCCTCTCCAACTTCTTCTCCACTGTGCCTCGAAGTTTCTCGAGGGTCAAGGTAGGTCAGTATTCACTGTTTCCCACAACTTCTTGTCACTGGCGCCAGGCCACTTCACATACGGTCTGTGCCCTGGTAGTCTCCTCTCGAGTGCAGGTCTCGGAGGCTGGGTGAGTTCCACTCCTGTTGTTGGTTCCACTCAGTTGTTACTTCGGTGCTTGAGTTTACGTCCTCCATGACAGTGGTACTGATGCACTGCAAACCATGGTTTGCGTCCAGTTGCTGTGCTTCATTCGACTGATTTGATCGCTTTCGCAGAAAGTAATCAATGCGAGGCCTCTGTCTCTCTTTACCCAAACACCCCTTCTTCCCCTGGTGAATCCTCAACCCATGGTGTGATGTAACTTTCCTCCAACCACAGACACATACCTGCATCTGTTTGTGGCCTGCTGTTGCAGCGGAACTTGTGACAGTTGCTGTGGTGTTCTCTTGTGCTGTGCTCTCATTACTCGTATTCGTTTCCGGTCCAGTCGTTACCATGTTGTCAGTCGATGAGTCATCTTCCGCCCCCGCTCTCGCAGACTCTAGGGGTATTCTCGTATGTTGACTTTCTGTAGCTAAATCGGGTGTTTCCAACATACTGCGAAGCATGGGAAACTACAGAAATGGGAAGCTAACCCATGACTGTCCCAGTGGGGTCTATTCCTCCTGTCAGCCGTCTCTCCGTGCCGCCACAAGGACTTTCCCCTGTTGTCAGCTGATCTTTCTCAGCAGTCACTGGACAAGTCCAGATATTCAGATTCCAAAGAACACAGGATGAGATGTTACTATCCTTTGTGCAAGCACTTCCAAGAGTTCATGAACAGTGAGCCTGGTGAAATTTGGGGAGCGCATCGTCAGTAGTGACCCTTTGGTTCCTAGGGTGTTTCGGCCTTTCATACTATACACCCTCTCCAAAGGCGGCCAGCGACAGGGTGATCAATCCTACGCTTGCGTCCCATTCCCAATTAGTCATAGGAGTTGCCTTGTTGTTGATAGCCAACATCCCATGGACTATGCATGGCAGGG
>MU249672.1:370000-423984 GCA_018977245.1 Lethenteron camtschaticum | reverse complement strand
TCGTCGCTCTGCTGATCGTCCTTCAACCGCGAGACAACGCAGCCTGCGAGCACAATTGCTGTGTCGACAGTTAGGCGACTTTGCGTCGGGAGAGTTCGTGGCGACATCTTCAGACGGGTTTCAGACATCGATATACCGTGAATCTCGAAGTAAGTGTCTATTTCGCGGGATTTTTTTGCGTCTCGGTTAGACGCGAGTGTCCTTCTTGTTTTACAAGTTAACAAATCCAACACTCAACGCTAAACATCCTTGCGGCCGATAGCGTACTTTTGACTCAGTAACAGCAGCGGTGTTATCACGCTCACATGGAGCAGAGACGCTCTCCACAGCCCCACGCACACGGAGGGAAGAAACCATTCAATTGCTCTGTGTGTGGGAAGTCCTTTTCACGGCCATCACATCTTAAGAGACACCAGAGAACACACACGGGCGAGAAGCATTCCTGTGCCCTGTGTGTGGGAAGACATTTGCAAAGTCATCAAATCTCCATAGTCATCAGAGAACACACACGGGAGAGAAGCCGTTCCTGTGCTCTGTGTGTGGGAAGGCATTTGCACAATCGTCAACTCTTCATAGTCATCAGAGAACACACACGGGCGAGAAGCCATTCCTGTGCCCTGTGTGTGGAAGACATTTGCAAAGTCATCAAATTTTCATAGTCATCAGAGAACACACACGGGCGAGAAGCGATTCCTGTGCCCTGTGTGTGGGAAGGCATTTGCACAATCGTCAACTCTTCATAGTCATCAGAGAACACACACGGGCGAGAAGCCATTCCTGTGCCCTGTGTGTGGGAAGAAATTTGCAAACTCATCACATCTTCAGAGTCATCAGAGAACACACACGGGCGAGAAGCCATTCCTGTGCCCTGTGTGTGGGAAGGCATTTGCACGGTCATCAACCAGGAACAGGCATCAGAAGGTCCACAATGATAGGAAACTGAAATCAAAGCTGAAATTCAAGGTGCTGCAATGAGTCCTGAAGAAGTTTCCACATTCGATCCCATGCAGTTGGATCACGAGAGATGGTGGTTTTCCCACCTGATGATGATTGCTTGTGTTACAATCGAAACGTTGTGATTTAATTTATTTTATACCTACATGACTTTACCGAAAATGTCACTTCAAATTATTCAGCTAAATTTGCACAGCAACGCCACCCACTACTGTGATACTACAGCAGTCTGTGTGAGACACAGCTGCACCTATCTCAAGGATAGCCTGGCGCCATGAGAATGACAGCACCAATACTAAGCACACTCACTGGCCATGTCGTTATTGCTGTTTCTATTCAGCTCGAATTAATCCGCCACATTCCACCCACGGACGATGGGGAGATGGCGATGTCTGCCGTAGCAGCAAGGTGGAACGGTGTCGTGTTTGACAGACAACCATCAGTTTTACCATGTCTAGTGGTGGTCACGGAGGGAGAGGAGAAAGACAATACGGAGATGGAGGACAAGGAGACAACAAAGGATGAACAGATGGTCGTGGTGGAGGACATGGAGACGACGGACAAAGGGGAAACAATGGTGGTAAGACGGTGGTGGAGATGGTGGTGCCGGAAGGTGAGGAGGAGATGAAGGAGGAAGAGATGGTGCTAGCGGAGGAGAAGATGGAGAAGATGGAGGTGGCGCAGGAAGAGGAGGAGNTAGAGGAGATGGTGGTGGAGGATGAAGAAGAGAGGATGGAGGAGGATGAGACGGAGGAGAAAACGGAAGAGGTGCAGGTGGAGATGCACGAAAAGAAGAGGAAGCGAGGGGCCTCGCTCGCGTGGCGAGAGCGATCGCCTCACTCCTCCGCCGCGTGCTGCTTTGTGGTGGCAGGTCCACCGCCCAGTAGGGGTGTGGCGGTGGTCGTGCATCGGTGCCAACCGTGACCACTATCACCACACTACCCGCCCACCCCGTGATACTCGCTACACACACCACACGGTCCCCAGAGAGACGGTGCAACGTTCAGGTCCAGAATACCGAAGTATACCGGGAATCACCTGTACTTAAAAACACGTAAATTGATAACACTATAAACAATAACACTAACATTAAACGACAAAAAAAGCTACCAACTGGTTTTATAATTTATACCACCATAAACGGAGGTACGGTATTTTAATTTCATTAGAAGTATTATAATGGAACTCTACACATGTTGTTAATTGTCCGTTCAATCGAACCGACGGTCGGATATGTGAACTGTGGGGGTCGAGGGTAAGAATGGCATTCAAATTTTAGAATGACAATTTGGTCGTTTTAGCAAATTACTGTACTTGAATGTATGTTATGTGCAAATGCAAATTGTTAGTCGTAAATGCGAGGGAGGGGTTAAGAGGTGCACGTTTAATCCAGTGTTAACATTTATTTTAGCATCATATTTAAGGACACTGTTGTTGATAAGAATTCGTCTGGACATGTTATGTGCCTTGTTCTACTCGATCAACCAAAATTAGTACAATGTCGGTCATACAGGAGTGTGATTTCATTCATGAGTAGTATTCACAGAGCCCCGATGACACTAACCTACCTAAAGTTATGGTTAAAAAAGTAATATTGAGTGACTTAATTCTCAGCTCAGACATGATCATCGCAATCATTTCCAAAGACGTGTGGGGTCCTGCGAGAGCAGGTCCCGACTACAAACAGCTGGGCAGCAGAATCGGAAGTAGCTGCGTTGCCCTCGAAATGTGATGTTGCTGCTGTTGTTNCTGCTGTAGTTGCTTCTGTTGCTGTAATAAACGCAGGGAGGTGGTGTTCCGTGATGGGATGACGCCTTTGATTAAAGCCTCTGTTCTGATCGTCGCATTTGATCAACTCTGATATTGTAGACTCTCACATGTTAAGCTCTATCATAGTGAAACATAATATTATAACCTATGAACTACAACCTATCCATTGTAACGCTGTAAAAGAATATTACCTATTGGGTTTCACTCCCTCGTCGAGAAGGCCGCTCTCTTCCTTTTCTAAAGTTACATGCTAATTTCTCTGCATTCACTTTAAATCGAGGACAAAGTTTTTCATTATTCAAAATAAGCGCACAATTACACACTGAGATGCACTTACATATTCATGCATGAAGCACAATGGGCACATTACTCTTCGGTATGTTAATAACATGCGGATTGTACCTTCCAAAATTAACAATCGAATGAAATATCCTGAAAGACAAAGGATTGGATCCTAGGGGGGGAGTTATAAGGCGGCTCAGAAGCAGAGCTCAATGCCATTTCGAGAGGGAACTTGATGAGGTTGGACGCTTGACTCGTCGCTCTGCTGATCGCCCTTCAAGCGCGAGACAACGCAGCCTGGCGAGCACAATTGCTGTGTCGACAGTTAGGCGACTTTGCGCCGGGAGAGTTCGTGGCGACATCTTCAACGGGTTCCAGACATCGATATACCGTAATCTCCAAGTAAGTGTCTATTTTCGCGATTAAACTCTTAAACGTGTTGCCGACAAATTAGGGATTTTTTTGCGTCTCGGTTAGACGCGAGTGTCGTTCTTGTTTTAGCAGTTAAAATCCAAAACTCAACGCTAAACATCCTTGCGGCCGATAGCGTACTTTTGACTCGATAACACCGCTGCTGTTACTACGCTCACATGGAGCAGAGACGCTCTCCACAGCCCCACGCACACGGAGGCAAGAAGTAATTCAATTGCTCTGTGTGTGAGAAGTCCTTTTCACGGTCATCACATCTTCAGAGACACCAGAGAACACACACGGGCGAGAAGCCGTTCTTGTGCTCTGTGTGTGGGAAGGCATTTGCACAGTCATCAACTCTTCAGAGTCACCAGAGAACACACACGGGCGAGAAGCCATTCCTGTGTTCTGTGTGTGGGAAGGCATTTGCACAATCGTCAACTCTTCAAGCTCATGAGAAAACACACACGGCGAGAAGCCATTCCTGTGCCCTGTGTGTGGGAAGGCATTTGCACACTCATCACATCTTCAGAGTCACCAGAGAACACACACGGGCCAGAAGCCATTCCTGTGTTCTGTGTGTGGGAAGGCATTTGCACGCTCATCAAACATGAACAGGCATCAGAAGGTCCACAATGATAGGAAACTGAAATCAAAAGTTGAAATTCAAGGTGCTGCAATGAGTCCTGAAGAAGTTTACACCTTCGACCCCATGCAGTTGGATCCCGAGAGATGGCTGGATGTAATGGAGTGGCTCGAGAGTCAACCAGAGAGCTCGGGTGACTGACAAAATATTATGTCATGTGGTTATACCTTTTAATCCGTATCGAGTACTTTTGTGTATAATTTTGACCATTTTTGTTTTACAGTTTGTGAGTTTAATGACGTGCCCAGTGGTGGTTTGTAATGTTATCGGATTACTTGCCGAAGTGGTGTGATGAGCACTGGTTGTGAGAGGGTTCAATTGTAGTCGTTAGTGTTCCTGTTGAGCTAAAGTTGGAATGCGTATGTAGGTACATCTTTACTCAACATTTAAAAGTTTTTTTCAATATATAGCTTTTTTTGATTGGTATTAATCGACTTTAGATAGCCGATTTCAGGATGTACATTGATGACGCGTTCGTTGGATATATGGCCTTGACTTCAACATAGACGCACAGTGAACAAATGTGGTGGAATCATGGGAATTATACTTTAACTCTTTGGTATTCCTGGAACGGAAATGGTTTGCATTGTACTGGAAATTTGTGAACATAGGACATAATAAATATTCCCTTACAGGTTTTGACGTAAAAATGATTGCAGATGAATAAAAACGTATTTTTAACAAATGTTTGTCCGGTCTTTATTTTATAATGTTCCTAGCAAAAACATGTTAAGAGAATTTCAGGTGAGGATCTCCGTCACACAAGTGTGCCCTTAACCGGCAGCATCTTGGCTGTCTACCCGATTAACACGATTAACCTTGAGGGGAAAGGTCCCGTAGTTAATCGTTCATCAACGTACAGTCTCTAATCCCGAAGTATGTCGAGGATAAACTGTACTTTATTACATGTAAACTGTAATACTATAAACGATAACACTAAACATTTAACGATTATAAACTTAAAACCATATACACGGAGGTGAGGTATTATAATATCATTAGAATCACAGTGTGGTCGTATAAGAATCATGCACAAACCCATTATAAACTCATGAGATTATGAATCGTTACAATTATTATAACAATCACAAATTGTGACAACTAGTGGTATTCGAATAATTGTAATTCGATTCTAATCCTGCATATCCTATACCCAGTTCGCATATTCACTTATCATACATACGACACCAGTGTGATTCTAATTTGAGCACAGTGCGATTCTAATTATTCTCATGCGATTATAATCCCACTATAACAGTTAAAAGTATTTTACAGCGTTCATAGGTTATAATATTATGTTTCACTATGTTAGAGCTTAACATGTGAGAGCCTACAACTATCAGAGTTGATCAAATGCGACGATCAAAGGCGTTAATAGGGTAAGTTTGATCAGAGTCTTTGATCAAAGGCGTAATCCCATCATGGAACACCACCTCCCTGCGTATATAACAGCAACAGAAGCAGCAACATCACATTTCGAGGGCGACGCAGCTACTTATGATTCTGCTGCTTCTGCTTCTCGGCTGTTTGTGGCCGGGCTGGAAATGATTGCGATGATCATGTCTGAACTGAGAATTAAGTGACTAAATATTACTTTGCTTAACCATAACTGTATGTAGGTTATCTTCTTGGTTCTTTCGATAAAGTCACGTAGAAGAGAAATAATAAAATAATACAAATAAAACAGAATAAAACAATTCTCACGACGTTTCGCCACAACGCAGGCAGCCGTCCTCAGGTGAAGAACAGGGCTATCGGAAAGACAGCGTCTGAATGAACACCACCAAGCTTGGCAGCGTATATTTAAGCTGCAGGGGAAGGGCGCCTTGACAATGGAATTTGCATATCAACAGATGAAATTAGAATATTTATGGCAAATGCAGATATGGATTAGTCACTACTTGTGGAATGCGTAGGAGGGGGGGGGGGTCTCAAAGTCATATTATGCCCGTGCATTATGTAGGATTAGCAGGAACAAAGGGAGGAAGTGGGTTAGCAGTAATAAAGGGAAGGAATTTTAATAGTAAGGAGCTGCAGCAGCCATACCACCACGTAAAAAACTAAATATAAACTACATCAATATTATCAATATACTAAAGATACTCTCCAATAAGCTGAGCTACTAACAGTAAGTCATACATTACAATTCTACGTCGCAATTTTTTTTTTAATATGCCTCCAGCTAAACCTTTTCCTTACATCACACGGATCTACCCCATACTATATACTGCCATAGACAAACCCAAAATTTAATTATATTTTAAAATACGGAATATTTATATATAAATACTTAGCAAAACACCACTGTCACATGACGAATTCTCAAACTGCAACACTCAAGTGACAGAACTCAAGAAAAAAGCCTAAAAAAGAACAACAACAATGGACAAATCCTAAAAACAGTCATCACACGCATGTTAGTAGCTGTTAGAAGAATGATTATTTGGTTCTTTCGGTTAAGTCACGTCTAAAGATAAATAATAAATTAAATTAAATAATAGCATACGACGTTTCGATTGCAACACAAGCAATCATCATCAGGTATAATGAAATAGCGACATAGAATATAACCAGAAAACTATAGACAGACATATTAGCAGACAGATATCACCAAGTTACATAGAGGGAGCAACACAGGAACCAGAGAGGGGTGATCATCTCTGTGGGGTGGCCTTAAATAGACAGAGGGGGGAGAAGGCAGAGAGAGGGAGGGGTTAGGGAAACATTTGCATATCAATGAGTGGTCCAAAAACAAGGTTCTGCAAGTGCGATGACACGGCAAGCAAGTCTGAAAATCAGAAGGACAAACTAAAATTCAATAACCTAGCAAAATATCGAAATGTAATGTAATACAACACAAAGAGTCGGTCAACACACAATTAACGCATAGCCTTGTTGATTACGTATTTAAAAGATTGCTAAGTTAGAATTTAAGTGTGAACATTCCTGTGTTGCTCCCTCTATGTATCTTGGTGATATCTGTCTGCTAATATGTCTGTCTATAGTTATCTGGTTAGATTTTATGTCGCTATTTCATTATACCTGATGATGATTGCTTGTGTTGCAATCGAAACGTCGTATGCTATTATTTAATTTAATTTATTATTTTATCTTTAGACGTGACTTAACCGAAAGAACCAAATAATCATTTACTGCAGTCACGAAAGTTCTAAAATTAAGACTGTTAGAAGAAGACAACACCTAGCACCTTCAACTCTACACATTGTACAGCCCAAAGAACCAACTCGTAAATGTGGCGGTATTTGACAGTCTTCGAACTTCTTACTTTCGTTATCGATTAATGAAGACATTCTTGGCAAATGCTATCGCTTTCGCTCGTAATTTGCTTCCGAATTATTGGTCTCAGTTTTCGACAACCAAAAAACTGCACAATTCACGGTTGCAGACTGCTTTGAACAGCCAAATGTTATCAAAGTAAACAATTCGGAACAAAGCAGGACACTCAATTCGAGCATCTGCGAAGCAACGATATGAGAGGGCTAAGACCTGCAAGTTTATTCGAGTGTTGACGTTATTTTAGCTATATAGTTAAGTACATGTATATGATAAGATTTCGTAGACATGGCAGGTGTCTTGTTCTCCTTAATCAACCAAAATTATACCAAATTACGTCATAAATGAGTGTGAGCTAATTCTTCGGTAGTATTCGCTAAACACTGATGGCACTAACCTACACTAAGTTATGTTTAAACAAAGTAAACTTTAATCGCTCAAATCTCAGCTCAGGATCATCTCAATTATTTCCATAACGTGTTGGGTCCCACGAGAGCAGAGCCGGCCACAAACATTCGGGCGGCAGTTGGAGCAGAAGCAGAAGTCGCTGCTTTGCCATCGAACGGTTTCGTAGCTGCTGTAGTTGCTTCTGTTACTGTTATATCGGCAGCTTGATGGTGTCCCGTGATGGGATAACGCCTTTGATCAAAAACTATGATCGAACCTACCAGACCAACGCCATCGATCGACGTCTTGGATATACTCTCACATTGTAAATTCTCACACGGTGAACTTTAACATTATGAACTTCAACAATGGTAACTTAAAAACATTCACATATACATTTGAATAATCTAAAAATTACTGTAAACTAGTATTGTTAGTAAACTCTAAATTTGTGAACTCTAACAATATAACCTATGAACTACAACCTATCCATTGTAACGCTGTAAACGAATATAGACGCACAGTGAACAAATGTGGTGAACTAATAAGGAAATCATGGGGAATGATACTTTAACGCTTTGGTATTCTTGGAACGGAAATGGTTTGCATTGTACTGGAAATGTGTGAACATAGGACGTAATAAATATTCCCTTCGAGTTTTGATGTAAAAATGATTGCAGATGAATAAAAACTTATTTTAACAAATGTTGTCAGTTCTTTATTTTATAATGTTCCTAGCAAAANCATGTTCAGAGAATTTCAGGTGGATGATCTCCGTCACACAAGTGTGCCCTTAACCGGCAGCATCTTGGCTGTCTACACGATTAACACGTGTTCCTTGAGGGGAAAGGTCCCCGTAGTTAATCGTTCATCAACGTAACAGTCCCTAATCCCAAGTATGTCGGGGATAAACTGTACTCTATAACATGTAAACTGTAATACTATAAACGATAACACTAAACATTAAATGATTATAAATTATTGTTTTAATTTATTCCCATGTAAACGGAGGTAAGTATTAGAATCACATTAGAATCATTAGAAGCAGTGTGGTCGTATAAGACTCTGCTCATATGTATGTATAGTGTACGTGCAACGATCGGATAAAATTATTACAATTACAACATGGTCATATTACAATCACGATTTTAATGCTAGATGTCATCGAATAACAAAAGACGGAATATATTTATGTAAATACACGCACAACCCATTATAAACTCATGAGATTATGAATCGTTACAATTATTATAACAATCACAAATTGTGACAGCGAAATTCCCACAAGCAAAACACCACGCTCACGTGACGAATTCTTAAACAAACTGCAACACTCAAGTGACAGAACTCAACAAATAAACGCCGCAATAAAAAAAACATCAAAGGACAAATCGTAAAAACAGACAACACACGCACGTTAGTAGCTGTTAGAAGACAACACCTAGCACCTTCAACTATACACATCATACAGCCAACTCGTAATGGGGCGGTATATGACAGCCTTCCCTGCTGTCGATGGGGACAAGCAGCGAGTATTTAAGTCCATTGTTTCAGAATCCGTGTCATCACCCGGCCACAGCGCCTTACCCAAACTACATCTCCCCAACCAGGCAGCCTACCCTATGCTGTGTATTTTAGCAGTTTATTTACGGACGCACTTAAAGATACCAATTCGTCTATAAAAGGCAGGCGACTTGTTCTACCAACATGATTTAGATAGATCAAGTATGAGTTCATTCATGAGTAGTATTCACTAAGCCCGATGGCACTAACCTACACACAGTTATGATTAAGCAAAGTAAACATTAGTCTCTCATCCCAGCTCAAACATGATCATAGCAATTATTTCCAAATCCGTGTCGGGTCCCACGAGAACAGGGCACGGCCACAAACTCTCAGATTGAAGAAGAAGTCGCTGCTTTGCCATCGAATGGTTTCGTAGCTGCTGTAGTTGCTTCTGTTACTGTTATATCGGCAGCTTGTTGGTGTCCCGTGATGGGATAACGTCTTTGATCAAAAACTATGATCGAACCTACCAGACCAACGCCATCGATCGACGTCTTGGATACACTCTCACATTGTAAATTCTCACACTGTGAACTTTAACATTATGAATTTCAACAATGGTAACTTAAAAACATTCACATATACATTTGAAGAATCTTCAAATTACTGTAAACTAGTATGTGAACTCTAACAATATAACATATGAGCTATACATTATAAGGCTATACAATAACATTATTAACTAGTGCTATAGATTACAACAACCTACCTTGAAGTGTGATTTTCGAATCGCATTCGAATTATTCGAATCACTCCGTGGTCCTCTAATCACACTACGGTCGTAAGTATGTAACATGTATGTTTGTAGTAAGTATATGTGCATGTAACATGTCTGTATGTAACATGTATGTAACATGTATGTATGTAACATGTACGTATGTAATATGGACGTGCGTACCAAACGGAAGGCAGGATCAGGATGGGATTAAAATTATTTGAATAACACTTTGGTGGTATTAGGATCAAGCTGTCCACTTCTGGATGAATGTTTCATCTCAATGACATCAAATAGCAATATTCAGTATGAATATGTAAAATAATCGAACAAACCCAATATAAGCCCGTGCAATTATGAATCGTTACAATTGTAATGACTCGTTTGATAAAAGTATTTGATCAAAGTTTGTTATCCCATCATGGAACACCACTGGGACTGAAGCATATTAAGCAGCAACAACATCTTAAGGAGCAACAACAGCAGCAGGACAACAGCAACAACTGCAGCAGCAGCAACTGCAGCAACAAGCAGCAGCAGCAACTGCAGCAGCAGCAACTGCAGCAGCAGCAACTGCAGCAGCAACTGCAGCAGCAGCAGCAGCAGCAGCAACTGCAGCAGCAGCAACTGCAGCAGCAGCAACTGCAGCAGCAACAACTGCAGCAGCAGCAACTGCAGCAGCAACAGCAGCAGCAACTGCAGCAGCAGCAACTGCAGCAGGAGCAACTGCAGCAGCAGCAACTGCAGCAGCAGCAGGAACTGCAGCAGCAACTGCAGCAGCAGCAGCAACGGCAGCAGCAGCAACGGCAGCAGCAGCAACTGCAGCAGCAGCAGCACCAGCAGCAGCAACTGCAGCAGCAGCAACTGCAGCAGCAACTGCAGCAACACAAGTCTGACCTTAACCGGCAACGTCTTGGCTGTCTCCACCATCAACATGTGTTCCTAGAGGGGAAAGGTCCCCGTTATAAATAGTTTAGCAACGTTCCTTTCGCTAATTCCGAAGTATACTGGAGATCACTTGTACTCTAAAACATGTAAACTGTAACGCTTTAAAGATAACATTAAACAAATATAAACTATTTTTTTATATAATTTATAAGACCGTAAACGGAGGACGTATTAGAATATCTATACTCTTTGGTTCTTTCTGTAAAGTCACGTAGGTATAAATAAAACAAAATAAATAACGACGTTTCGGACGCAACACAAGCGCCCAACGATGTCTGCAGCAGACATCGTGCTGCTCGCAGCAGACATCGCGGATATCGCGATTCTCACCTGAAGACGGGCGCTTGTGTTTCGTCCGAAACGTGATTTACTTTGTTTTATTTCTACCTACGTGACTTTACCGAAAGAACCAACGAAAGCTTCAAATCAATATTAGAATATCATTAGAAGTATTATAATCGCAATGTGATCGTAATAGAATCACACTGCACATATGTATGCATACTAGCTGTACTACCCGGCTTCGCCCGGGACTTGTATCCACCACGGCCGGCCGCCTTTGTCTCCCCAGTGGCGATGTTAATACGCCACACCAGTTACTCGTTTGAGGCTGAGTCGACCTAGGGGAGGTTCAAATAATCGTCACCGGTGGTGCCCGTGAGCGGGAATCGAACTCGGTTCGCCGGGTTTGTAGCGCAGCGTAGCGTTAAGCACTACACCCACCGCTCGTCACACACCACACACGCACAGACACACACACAGACACACGCAGACACACACAGACAGAGACACACACACACAGACACACAGACAGCACGCTAACCACTACACTACCGCTCCCCACACACCACACACAGACACACACACAGACACAGACAGCACGCTAAGCACTACACTACCTTTCCCCCTACACAACACACGCGCGCGCGTCCATAGGTACACATACACGCGCTTGCTGCAGACACACGACTTTCAGGGTGCGTACGGCAGTAAACGACTGAAATAATAAAGCAGCAATGCTGCGCGAGGAACGCCTTAGACCTGCAACACATTTGTGTAATGCGAGCGTAAACACACAAACACATGCAAACACATACACAATGCACACACACATACATGCAGACACACAGACAGACACATAACACACATACATACACACACATACATACACAGAAACACATACACACACATACATAGACACACACATACACACATACATACACACATACATACAGACACGCAGACATACACACACACATACACACACATACATACACACATACATACAGACACACAGACATACACATAAACACATACACACATACACATGACCCTGCTTCGCCCGGGACTTGGATCCACGATGCCCAGCTGCCTTTGTCTCCCCAGTGACGATGTTCACACACGACAGCAGTTACGCGTTTGAGGCCGAGTGGACCTAGGGAGGGCCAGGTCCGTTTCAAATAATCGTCAGCGGTGGTGGGCGTGAGTTGGAATCGAACTGGGGTCGCTCAACCAGTTTAATGACTATTTGTACAAAGAACATATAAAGAATCGATTATAATAACCAGGCTACAGTCCACATTATAGACTGCCAGTACACGCAGTCAGCTTCATAAGCAGGCTAGAGTGTACATGATAGAGTGGCAGTACGCTCACCGAGCTTAATAAGCAGGCTACAGTGTACATGATAGACTGGCAGTACGCTGACCCAGCTTAGTGACTATTTGTACAGTGAACATTTAAGTAATCGATTGTTGGCGCGTTTGGTTTAAAAGTAATATAAATTGCACACATTGTGGTGGGGGTGGAGTGAAGAGTAGGAAAAACTTTGATGAATTTACCTCAGAGTGGCGTGGTGGGTGTCGAGGCCTAGTAGCGTGCAGAGCCTGCGGCCTCGCCAAAATTGTCCACCGGCAGAGGCAGGGTACGGGTGGCGTGCCTTCCCCCCCCCCTCAGCACTCCAACAATACTGTGTAATGGCTATTATTTAATTATTTACGGAGCCTATGAAAGTGGCGAAGGTGTGGCTAGCCGTTGGCAGGGGCAACCGCCGTCCAATGAAACTGCAGCCCTTGGCGAAGGCGTCGCTAGCCGTTGCCAGGTCCAATGAAAGCGGCGAAGGCGTCGCTATCCGTTGCCAGGGGCAACCGCCGTCCAATGAAAGTGCATATGGTCCGAAATCCACACACACACAGACGGACAGACAGACATTCACGATTTTATATATATAGATTACATACATACTATGGTCGTATGTATGTAATATGTATGTCCGTTGGACATGCGAACCGGGGTCGGATATGCGAACTGGGGAATTAGGATCGGATTAAAATGATTAGAATAACACTATGGTCGTATTAGAATTACAAGTACACTGAGCTAGAATGTATGTTATATGTAGATGCACATCGGGAGTCGTAAATGCAACCTGGGAGGTGCGCGGTTTAGAATCGCATCAAAATTATGATAATAACAACGTGATCCTATTAGAATCACGCTATCGACTGCTGCTGATGTTCGGGTGGCGGCTTCCGATTCGGGCTCAGCTCTTCCTTTACTCGCCTGGTTGGTGCCGTGGGACGCAGCGTCTCATCCGACAGGCGTTGCAGCAGCTGGGTGATGGCATCCGTGAGTTTGTCAACTTTCTCTTCAAGTTGAGGCCGTCTCCCTCGTGGTCTCCTTCCTCTGGGCGTGCTGTGGGTTGCTCATGGCCGAGGTGGAACTGCATGTTGAATTGGGTGTAGACGTTATTTTAGCAACATTTAAGTACAGTATTGTGTTTAGAATGCGTCTCGACAAGGAAGGTGACTTGTTGGATGAGAGTTTTTCATCAAAGGCGTTATCCCATCACGGGACACCAACAAGCTGCGTATATAACAGAAGCAACTACAGCAGCTACGAAACCGTCCGATGGCAAAGAAGCGACTTCTGCTTCTGCTCCAACTGCCGCCCTGCTGTTTGCACAATCAATTGTAAACACTATTACTTAATAATTAATTAGCATTATTGAGTGTGGTGATCGCTGTAGGATAAAAGCTCTGTTTGAATCTGTTTGTCCTTGTTTTGACTGATCTGAATCGTCTGCCTGATGGCAACAGCTCAAACAGTGAGTGTCCAGGGTGAGAAGAGTCCTTTATACTGTTCTGTGCTTTTTTGATGCAACGTGACCTGTGTAGTTCTTCCAGTGTGGGGAGATGGCAGCCAGCGATCTTTTGGGCTGTGTTGATGACCCTCTGGAGCGCTTTCCTCTGAGCCACTGTGCAGCTGGTGTACCATACACAGATGCAGTATGTAAGAATGCTCTCGATGGAGGCTCGGTAGAAGGACACCAGCAGTTTCTGTGTGATGTTATTATTCCTGAGAATTCTCAGGAAGTAAAGTCTCTGCTGGGCCTTTTTCAGAAGCTCAGTGCTGTTGGCGCTCCAGGTAAGGCCCTCCCCAATGTGGACTCCCAGGAAGCAGAAGTTTGCCACCCTCTCCACACAGTCCCCGCTGATGATTAGTGGTGGAGTGTCCGTTTTCTTTCTCCTGTAGTCTATTATGAGCTCATTGGTCTTTGCGGTGTTAAGCAGCAGGTTGTTGCCCCTGCAGTATGCTGTCAGCCGCTCCACCTCGTCCCTGTAGGCAGACTCATCCCCCCCAGAGATGAGCCCCACCACTGTGGTGTCATCAGCAAACTTCACAATGGTGTTGCTATGGTGGACGGCGGCACAGTCATGTGTGTAGAGGGTATAGAGCAGGGGCTCAGTACACAGCCCTGGGGGAGCCGGTACTGAGGCTCAGGGCTGTGGATGTATGACGGCCCACTCTGACCCTCTGTCTGCGGCCGAGAGGAAACTATATATCCACATGCAGGTGGAATGTGGAATCCCCAGGTCGCCCAGTTTTTCCACCAGTTTGTGTGGGAGGATGGTGTTGAACGCAGAACTGTAATCCACGAAGAGCATCCGCACATAGCTCCCCTGCTGCTCCAGGTGTGACAGTGCAGCATGTAGTGCTGTGGCCACGGCGTCCTCCGTGGATCGGTTCGCTCTGTAGGCAAACTGGTGGGGGTCAAGGTTTCGGGCAAGCTTCCTATGATGTGACTCTGGACCAGTTTTTCAAAGCACTTCATCACCACTGGCGTGAGTGCTACTGGCCGGTAGTCGTTGTAGCTGGAAATGTGGGTTTTTTTGGGCAGCGGGACTATGGTGGAGGACTTTAGGCAGGTTGGTACGGTGGAGTGTTCCAGAGACAGGTTGAAAATCCTTGTGAAGACTCCAGCCAGCTCGTCAGCACAGTCCCTCAGCACACGTCCCAGGACGCCATCAGGTCCGCAGCCTTCCTCGGGTTGACGGCCCGCAGCGTGCGCCTCACCTCATGCTCCTCTACTGTGAGGTTTAAGCTGCTGTGGACCGTGAGGTTTGTTGATGCTGTCCCTTGTGGTGTCACCTCAAAGCGGGCAAAGAAGAGGTTCAACTCCTCTGCCAGAGCGTTGTCACCATCAGCAGCTCCGCGGTTGGCCCTGTAGTTGGTGAGGTGCTGGACTCCCTGCCACACCTGCCTGCTGTCGTGACTGTCCAGGCGTTCCTCAATCCTCCTCCTGTAGTCTGCTTTGGCCTTACGGATGCCTCTCTTCAGGTTAGCTCGGGCTGTACTGTAGAGAGCTTTGTCTCCGGAGTTGAAGGCGATATTCCTCTCCTTCAGCAGTTGCTGGACCTCCCGGGTCATTGGCACACCTCCAGCACAAATCATCCCCAAATTATTTATGATATCATCTCGTGTTGCCTATAAAAGTGCAATTGCATGGCACAGCTCAGATTTTTCTGAGCCGGAACTGGGTGGCCTCTGTGGGGTGGTTGGGTGGGTGTGGTATGCTGGCAGCACCCCTACTAATATAACCTCATTTTTGGAGATCCCTAAAAAGGGACGTAATATTTCGCAAAGTGGGTGCTCCCAGCAGAGGTGTGGACTCGAGTCATGTGACTTGGACTCGAGTCAGACTCGAGTCATGAATTTGATGACTTCAGACTCGACTTGGACTTGCATAACAATGACTTTGTCCCACCTCTGAGGTGTGGACTCGAGTCATGTGACTTGGACTCGAGTCAGACTCGAGTCATGAATTTGATGACTTCAGACTCGACTTGGACTTGCATAACAATGACTTTGTCCCACCTCTGAGGTGTGGACTCGAGTCATGTGACTTGGACTCGAGTCAGACTCGAGTCATGAATTTGATGACTTCAGACTCGACTTGGACTTGCATAACAATGACTTTGTCCCACCTCTGGCTCCCAGCACACAAGTAAGCTCCCCAATAAGGTGGTAAAGTGTACACAATTTAACCCAAACAAAATGAGGATTGACGTATGCAACTGGCATTCCAGGAGAATATGGCCAGGAGCATCTGATACGAAAGGGAGACTCATGGTAAAATATTCCTCGAAGTAAAATCCCCTGGGAAAAATCCGGGGCAAAATACATTATTAGGAAGCCCCTAAAATGAATTAATCAATGAAAAAACCCCATCTGCAATGAGCAGGAGGATAAAGACAGCCAGATGGGTTTGCCATGAATTAACACGTTTGTGTCCTTGAGCAGAACGAGCTAATAGGTCATACATTAGGAACAATGCAGGGACGTGCATGTGCCAGATTGGTCATATCTTTAAGTTACATGTCACTGAAAGTTTCAAAACCACACCGTGGTAACTCATCACGGAAAGTGAGTGCGCATGTATCGTGTATAAGTAATCAGTATCACAAGCCACCGAAGTCGACAGAACTGCTTAACCAACTTATCCAGCAAATAGTATTTGACAAAAGCATGAAGTGAAGCTAGGTCACCACTTTACACTTCAGTTATGGCGACGTTATCTGAAGAGGAAATTTTACAAGTGGAATGTGGCTTAAAAGAAGGTGACAATGTATAATGCACGCACAAAGCATGGCCAACAATCTAGCTTTCATGGTGGGCTGGCCCCATCGTCTCTTGTAGTACGGAATGAACAACTGACAAAGAGTCAGAAAGACAAGATTCCCTCTTTATAGGCCATATGAGTCCGAGCAACATCTAATAAATGGATATTCTTCTATCCGGGGTCCAATGGGTCTGTACATAGGAAAGACAGTGTACTATTAAGATCTGGATTAGCTGCGGGCATAAACTTCAGAATGAAGGAGACAGGGTGTAAAGGATCACTGTATTTGGGTGGAAAAGCAGAAAGGAGTCATCACACCCTGAGGCCTGGAGCTCACTCACATGCATTGCAGAGGTGATGGGCTACTAGCACAATCGGTTTTCATTTTAAGAAGGCAATAACGAGTGGTTCAAAGGGGGATTAGCACAAGGCATGAACCTCCACGCCAATTGCTGGACTGTTAGAGGTGTACCATCAAAACTGCAATGAAAGGTGGCACTGGCAGCTCAACCAATTTTCATCAAGGATGATGTACGTCCTACTGAGAGTACTCAATTAGAAAATTTAGCACAGCAGCCATTGGTGGCTGTATTGATGGAATATGGCTGTAAATACGTCGTGAAAGCCCTCCAATGGCAGTTTTGGACATGCTGCATAGAGAAACATTGAGCTGCGAAGTGGACCACTTGCACTCAGGGCATTAGACCCTGACGGCTGAAGCAGCACCGCTCTCTGAGGCTGAAAGACGCAGCTTGTTTGGCAGCAAGACGACTGTGTCGAGCAAGTCACTGCACCGTGGCAAAGGCAACGGTTTGGCGACCAGCAGATCGAGCAGGTCAGGGAACCAGAGGTGCCTCGGCCAACCCGGGGCCACCAGCATTATCTTGTGGTCTGGGTGCGGTTTTAATGGACCATAGGGAATGCGGTGGAAGGGTGGGAAGGGATATATGTGGCCTAGAGTCAAGTTATAGCGAATGTATCTCCGGCCACCAATGACCACCACTCATTCTTGCATTGCCACTTTGGCTATCTGAATCTTGATGGTGGGCTGCAATAAGCCTCATTCTTAAAAGTAGATTATTTTTGTACAGTGTTCATAGCTGGAGGAATTTCAATCTGGCATAGAAACAATGGGGGGCTGATTAATTCCCAGGTATGGTCAATATATAACTTTCTTTTGGACTATCATGTTATCTATGCTATGGTAATTGCTACTCAATATATAAATAAGTTGGAGACCCTGCTGCTGAACCTGGAGCATGATACTACGAGGCTTTACCTCATAGTAGCATGTTTCATTATGTTCTCCCTCATGGAGAACATAATGAAACAACGTAGACGTCTGAAATATTGCATCTCCTGGCTTTGACATTCATCCTCGTCGAAGACACTGGTGTAGCCATCAACTGCATCATAACATCGACATGCTGATGTGCACATCTCCTTCATGAATTGAAAAAGAATACCAAGGCACGGTGAAGTTGTGACCATAAAGCCCACATTATGGAACATACCCCTAAAGTAAACCACTGCAGTCGACCCTCCTTCCATCGAGAAGGAAGAGCAGAACTACACGAAGTCTCTCCTAAAGTCCGACATTGACGTTTAGCTTCTGAACATATTTCCATACGCAAGAATATTATAGAGAGGCAGAGAGTCTATAATTAGAGTAGGAGACTGCACTTTATAACACAAGACCTGAAGATAATATGTTTTTTTCTTCTCGGTTATTTCGGTAAAGTCACGTAGAAGGGAAATAATAAAATAATAAAAATAAAACATAATAAAATAATTCTCACGACGTTTCGGCCACAACGCAAGCAGCCGTCCTCAGGTGAAGAACAGGTCTGTCGGGAAGACAGCGTCTGAATGAAACACCCAGGCTTGGAGCGTATATTTAAGCTGGGTTGGAGGGAGAAGAGCGCCTTGACAAAATAATTTGCATATCAAAAGGAATTTAGCATATTTATGGGAAATGCAGATATGGGATTAGTACTACTTGTGAAATGCGTAGGAAGTGGGCGGGGGTTTCAAAGTCATATTATGCCCATGCATTATGCAGGATTAGCAGCATCAAAGGGAGGGGATAGGGGTATGTTTGCATGTTTTTTTATTATCAGTTTTAAAATTTGCATATTAATAGTTATCTGACAGTAGAATTTGAGTAACAAGATACTCCTTAAATGATCAATGAGTATCAGGAAATAAAATCCGTTTTGTTAAAAGCAAAATTATTAATATTGGTGGTACATTGCATCGTGGGAATATTTGTTATTGTGGACACAAAGGGCATTTATTGGCACAATTATTTCCTCATAGGAGGATCATTGTGGTCAATCAATGTCTTATCTGGGGCCAATCTGGGATCAATAGAATCAAGCCCATCACTACAATGTTAATGTGTGGAGGGGGGAGAAAATAGAGCAGGGAATCAAGGGAGCGAGCAACGTTGCCCCCATCCATCCGTTCAGACATGGAAGGAGGGATCGTTGTCGAGGAAAGTGGAGAGGAAGGGGAGTGATGAATGAGAGAGGGTTGATGGCTGCATGATACTACCCTCTGCATTTCACTGGCTGTGGGGCTGGGGATGCCTGTACACTGCCACCGTGGGCCCCGGCTGATCCCTCCGACCAAGGTCAAAGAGGTCATCAACTCAGGGCAGACCTCCTTCTCCCTTCGGGCCCTTTAGGATCTCCCGTACCTTCAGGTGCCTTTCGTTACTGTTGCTGCCTTCAGAGCCTACGAAGCACTCTAGCACATTGTGAACAGAATTAGAATGGGGCCAAGTCTCCTCTGGTTTGACCAGGGGAGTGCTCATGAAGTCTGGACCCACTCGGGTACCTGCCAATTGTCTGTGGATGTACGCGAGAACGTCCTGAGAAGAGTTACTTTCCACCCCTTTGGGATGACATATACCATTAGGTGATTCTCCCGCTCTTTTGCATCCAGCTTGTTGTACGACTCCTCGAGCTCCAGCAGTCTGGCTTCATGGGTGTTCGTTGTATCCATCTGTTCCTCAAGTGTGGACTGGAGCGTTGTGATTGCAGCCTCTTGCTTCTCAACACTCCCACCAACCTCATTTAGCTTCTCATTCAAAACTCAGAGGAGAGTGGCATTCTACTCCACCTTCTCCAGAGAGGCGTGTATAACTTCCCAATTTCCTCCCATCGGGTCTCCCAGTCAAACCTTAACTGGGGAGGTCAGTGGAGTCAAAGACTTAGCTTTCTTCCCACGAAACCTGTCTATCCATTACTAGTGGGTAAGCAGGATTTGGGGTTTCTCGAACCAAGCCTTGAGGCAAGCTAGAGTCGCAGGTTTAGGCCCGAATCCTTGGGAGCACGCCAAGTACCGTTTAGAGCTCCGGTTGCAAGCAACCCGGTTTTTTCAAGCTCTTTGCAGTTTTCTAGGACCTAGGGGATAAGTAAATAAACTTCTCACTATGTAAATTATCACTCTGAAGGGAAAACAAAGGGTCATGTCGACAAGTTGAACAGTTCATTCAGCGTTACTCACTCGGCCATGATGTCACCATTGATAAATTATCTTCCACGCAGTTGTGTGAAAAATCAATAATACATTAGTAAGATTGTTCATATCGCAACTCTATTAATTGGGTGTCAGGTGGGGATGGTTTATGACACATATTTTGTAACACAATCTGACGCAAAAATAAATTATGAGTAAAAATATTGGTCGCGATGTCCTATATGTTAAAGTGCCTTAAACAATGATGATTGTACTTATTCAACGGTCATTGCACATTATATATATGTGTGTTTGTTATCAGGGTATAAAGGAGGGCCTGTGAATATGTATCGGTTTTTGAGATTCCTCAGCATATATCCTAGGGCAGTGCAGAGGCGCTGCTATCCAGGAGTAACCCTTGCCCTGTGTTCCGGCTGATCTACAACTTCTAACTTGTCATGCTCGTGTATTCTCCACAGAATTTCCGCAAAAAGTGACTCTTACTTATCACGTCTGAATGCACATGTTACTGCATTTTTGGGTGAGTCGTGACCATTCGGCACACATTTCTGGGTTTAAATAAATATACTAATATATATTCTGTATTTGATAATGCGACACCTATTTAGCCTCCCTCGTGATTTATTTTGATTTTATTTTAGATTTTTTTCTACCTACGTGACTTTACCGAAATAACCAAAGAGTATGGATGGATGTGTTTTGCGAGTTGAGATGATTTATAAATTATTTTAGTATGCTTCAAGCTTCAAGCTTGATTTAGATATATGGATGACACTGGTGGTGGTCTGGCCACACGGCAAAGATACACTTAATGAATTTCTAAATCATCTCAACTCGCAAACCCACGTTTACAAATGTATTTATTTATACTTAGAAATGTCCGTATCAAATGTCGGTGTTTTCAGTCTGTTTATGACCGAATTCATCGATGTATGACGTTTCGCTCAAACTGCTTTGAGTTTTGTCAGGGAATTAACTCGGAAATTGAGTGAGGCTGCTTCATCTTGCTTACATCACCAACTTGCAAACGCATTATTAGATGGGTCATTTACATTTCTTCGTGATTTTATCCTGGTAACTTTTAATAGTTTCGAGTCGTTGTAATAATTGACTCCTTTGAAAGGGTATGACATAATTAAAATATAAAAGTAGCACACTGAAAGAGAAGTCCATTGAAGTCCATGTTAATTGATTTCCTTAAAAATTTATGTACGGTCGTTCTGGCACCTCATCTGCCCTGCCTCTAATTCCGACCTCATGTCCTCTGTCCATGTTTGCGTTTACCTCTAAATCCTTTATTCCCCAAGATGCCAATGTCCCAATTCTTACGTGCAGCATTTTGAAATGAAGTTACATTAGATGCATTATAAATGTTAATTGTATTATATTCGGGGGTCTGCCCCTGAGGCCCCACTCTTGACAGATTCATGGTCCAACGCAAGTTGCCTTAAAGCCTCATACACGGAGGAGCGTGTCCACGTGTGACCCAGAGCAAGGTCCTGGGAGGTCACATGGCATGGCCATCAACCGTGCAACCTCATAAGAACTACTGACAATGGGCAAAGCATTCTGACCATCAATTTTAACAATCTAGTATTTAACATGGGAAAATGTACAGCTGATTTATATATTATTTAAACGGTATAGTTATGTTTAGTTTATTAAGTAATGACATATCTTACAAATTTAATGTGTTCATGTTTGTTTATTCTCAGGACTTGGAAATAACAATTACACATGTAAGTAATGGCTAGGGGCACACATTTGAATTGTTTAATGTTCATTTATTAACATCATCTCCTTCAACAGGTTCCCAAGGTACAAATATTCTCCTGTTTCTTAGTTGTGTCCCTCCGACATGTCTGTTCGCGAACTTCTTGAATATGTATTTTGTTCACGTTTAGCCAGATCCAAACTTTGCATTCTTATTTGTAACATTATTCTCATTATCCACTGGATGTCATCATGACTATTTTATCACAAATTTTACATGGTTAATATTTACACCATTCATATTTATGCACGTGAAATATATTATAATCTCACAGTGAAAACCCTTCATGACAGTTTCACCATGTATTATAACATGTGTATTGGTACGATTTTCATTGAATCTTCGTGTGGTTGTTTTGCTATATGTTTACACATACATCATATACGTTTGCGGTGAATACTGGAGACCTTGAATATATCGCATTTTTATTGTTCACGCCTTCGACCTCTCACAGGGAAACTGTTTGTATGCCAATGTAGCAATCGTGGGGTTAGTTTAAGCTTTCGCGGGTTATATTTTACCCGGAAGTACCATATCATTGGCTGATACCGTGGCTCGGGACAGAGCGGTTCGGGACGCGAGGTAGGTGGTGGCACCTCAACCTTTGGTGTGCAAGCATCTCACGGACAAACAACCCCCACCCATATAGCCTTAACAGATGCAAACACATATGAAGGCCGGCATAGCACACGAGGGGGTGGGTGGCCAACACCACGCCGGCCGCTTTTGCCTCCCTCAGTGGCAATTTTTACTACACACCGCACCAGGTACTCATTTGAGGCTGAGTCAACCACGGGAGGTCGAGGACCGGTTGAGATAATCGTCACCAGTGTTAGGCTTGAGAGGCAATCGAACTCGAGTCACCAGGTTCGTAGCACAGGGCGTTAACCGTAGCCCTACCTCTCCCCACTCGCGCACAAACACACTTTGGATCATCGTTATCGGTAAGTGCAGTATTTATTAATTAATTATACTACTATTTATTATCTAGGAATGTTTTTTGTATTGATAGTTTACGTATGAAAAAAATAAAAATAGGTGTATCCTTTTTGGTAATATAACAGGTGTTAAGATGTTCAAACACCAAATAAACTTGTAATGAACATGAGAATAAACATTCTCTGATAATTTATGCATCGTCATTGAACCGAGTAGCTTGACTCAATGTATCACTCGGCCTTAAGATTTGCATTGAACTGCCCATATAGGACTCACCACTGTGATCTCTACATTGGGTCAAACTTAACATCTCTGAATGTTCGACGGCTTGTGCACCAGATCTTATTTATTTATGATGTACTTACAAAAAAATCCGCAGATTACCTGCTGGATCTCCTCTCTGTTTCAAAGAATAAATTTGACCTAAGGTCTACACTCATTTACCAGCTTCATATTCCCTATTGCCGTACATATACTGGAGGAAGGGCCTTTGCTATTGATGCCCCAGGGTCTGGAATGCTGTTGCCAATAAATTGAACCTTGAGTCACTACCTATGAGATCTTCACTCAAAACTGCTCTAGAGGAGTTGTACACCCTAGCTGCCAGTGCTATTCAGTGGCCTAAAATAAAATGTTTCGCTCCGGATGATCGCTACAAAGTATGACCTGTGTTTTGAGTTAGTGTGCTGATCTTAAAGGTGCATTGAAACATTATAATACTCCAATTGATGCTCCTGCTGTTGTGGAGTGACTCATGCAGCCAGCTATGGCTGCAGGGTTTGGTGGTACATGTTGTTAATGTCATTTATTGTGAAAATTCCGTCACAGTTCCTATGATCACTGTTTCATTGCTTTCATGGCTTTATTTTGGTGATTTCGAAAAGTGTATTGGTTTAGCCATGTTTGTTTGTTGTAGTACAGAGTTAGACTGATGGCCTTAATCTAAGTTGTCTTGTGGTTGTTGTTGTTGTTTGACTTGCATCCCACTGGGATTTTTGCACACAGCGTTGGTGTACGGTGTTTTTTCTGAAATATTTTGCTGTCTTTTCTTGGATTTTCTGTTTGCCCTCAGTCACATATTCACTTTAAGATGTTTTTTGTTCATGTTTTGTTTTTTGTTTGTTGCGGTTGCACCCGATTCAAGAGCCGAATGGCTCACAGGGCTATACCTAATAAATGAACTTGAAATTTGAACTTGAACTAGTCTACACCAGAGACAGCAGCCTTCTTTACGGCCTAGTTTCAACCAGTGTTAACCTGAGAACGCCAAAAGGCGAACAGTACAAGGACATTGCCACTCTCAGACCATTTATAGCTCGGAGTGAGCAGCTAAAAAATGGGACCTTTTTTCCAATATCAAATTATGACAAATAAGAATAGGTCTGAACACCACCTGTTTTATGGCCAGAAAGGCTTAAACCTATTCTTATTTTACATATTTATTTCAAATATTTTGTTTTTAGTTTATTTGGCATACAGTACAGTACTTAATTACATTTTAATGTCTATTTTTTGTTGTCGTGTACCAACCCCATTGTTTAGGTAAGGCTTGAATATTGAATATTGCGGTTTGACTTTCGCTACTTTTTCCAAGAATGTAACCCCAGCGATATTCAAGGGTACACTGATTAATTATTGAAAACGCCATAAGAAGCAATGAAAGCAGCTAAACGGAAGTTGATGATTGGCAATCGACAAATTGTTTACCCTTAGGGAGAAAGATGAAACCATATACAATGAGAGACACAATGTTAAACAAATAGGGGAATATGATGAAAATATATACAATTAACAAATTATACCAACTGTCAGATAAGGAGGCAGGTTCTGGATGTTACATTAAATTAGGTAAACTCTGCAATTCATAGTGTGAAAACAGGCAATCTCTTAGAGAATGTGTTATTAATGTGAAAATCATCAAATATGCACGACCGACTTCTAGAACAACATTAATGTATTACTTTTGCTGAAAATGTGCATGCAATCTTAATTTTAGAACTTTCGTGACTGCAGGAATTATTATTTGGTTCTTTCGGTTAAGTCACGTCTAAAGATAAAATAATAAATTAAATTAATATTATTTAATTTATTATTTATCTTTAGACGTGACTTAACCGAAAGAACCAAATAATAATGTGCATGCAGTACTGAATACCACAATCATTCATCTATTCAAAAGGGGTAATGCAGTAAAGTTAACTTAAAGAATGAAAGATTGTTCATGCAGATAACTATGAAGATAATCATGAGATAATTGAACACCAACTACTGAAACAAGCTCACCATTAAACAACGTGGGAGATATAATATACTCTTGACAATCACTTGCCCCAACATCAAATAATCCGATGTCTCACCTATTCACATGTTTAAAGCATCCAAATTCTACAAAGCAAACCAAATATCCTCCCCATTCTTCCAGCTCTTCTCCGTAAGCTGTCTTAGCCAACATAATTCATCACCACAGCCCCTCCCTGATCTAGTTTCACACTGGTTTTCTATTTGATTCTTCATCATGTTCAGCAATATTTCGGCAAATACCTTACCTGGAATTCTCAAGATAATCGCCCCGCCCCCCTAGAATTGACGAGGTCCCTTTTAGTCCCGTTCGTATGTAACGGTGTGATCATTGCCTTCTTCCAGACATGTAGCATCTGTCGTCGATTATGAGTGGCTTGATTACCTTTTCCAACTCCTCGAACATGCTATGAACTCCTTCCTTTACCATGTCAACAGTAATACCTCTTTCCTGCTGCCTTTCCTGATTTAATCTTCTTTACACTCTTCAATTGTTTCCTTATTGTATTACCTCTTGATTTTGGATAACAGCACAATTCTCCCTCCTGGTGTTTTATTGAATTATTTTATTCCACAGAATTTTGAAGGTTCCACCTTTAAGTAGTCCTGTACTGTCTTAGTTGCCTCGCTTTTTTTCCCCTGTGCTTCTTCGACTTAGCCTGCATCGTTTCCTTCCCATACCTATTGTCCTTACCAAGAAATGTCTGCTTAACCTATATCGCCCTATCTACGGCTTATTTGTTTTGAGCACGAATTTACTGAGCCCTCTTCCTTACCTTATGGGATTAGAATGTCTGCAGCTGCCTCAACTGATCTGCTCCTGGCTCTGACTCTCCTTCTCTGAGGTTAACAATGACTGCACATCTGCCACTGATGCTCACCTGAAATTAGTTGCAACTCGGGTATCTTGGATTTTCTGTTTAAAATAAAGTAGCAGGTCCTCTCGCTCGCTTATTCTCCAGCTTCACTTTTACTTGTACGTGTAAAATGTATTGATTATCAAATGATATAGTCATATTTTTTGTAATCTGATCTTCAATGCTTTCGCACTGTATGTAGACAATCATGCTAATGATTGGCTACGTGGATGATGGTATTGATCGAGATTATATTGATCGTTAATGGAAATAAGCACAATTTTATCAGCAAATTTGGATTGAATTGGCTGTGTAATATAATGATGCATGTATTTTGAGAACTGATGTGTTATTACATTGTATGATTTGCTTATTTTTAAATAGTTGAAAGGCAGTAATTAGAGTTGTATCTTTTAATAATAGACTTTTCAGAAAAGATCCAAGGCTCTGGAACTTTTCACGGAGAATTCAAAACAATTCTGGACAATAGATGCAACATCAAAATCATAGAAGGAAGTGACCAAAAACTGGTGTTTGTCTACCCAACAAGCCGTTATGAAGATGAAATTAAAAGAGCTGAGGAGAGATTCGGTAAGAAAACTCATTATTTACACTTTGTTAAAATATCACACAACACCATACAGTTCACACCATGAGTATGCACGTGTTTGTTAAGGTAAATCTAAGCGCAAGTTATTTTAGGCTCATTGAATGATAGGTATTCAAGCTTGATAATCGATCAAATAATTGTATCATTCGTGCAACGTGATGTATGTTGTTTGAGTGATTTGGTTGTCTTTTTATTTTACCAGAACTTTTAACAATAATAACAAATATAGAAGGTGAACTCTCACCTGTTTATGACTGGGGTTCATGCTTGTATATTAAATTATGACACTCATAGTGTTATGTATTCATTTATATCCATACAATTTGTCTCCATATATAAGTTAAGAAAAAATGTGTAATCAATAATTTACTTCAGACATTGCCAAGTTGGACCATTGCAGACAATGACATTTGAAAATGTACCTTTCAGGTTTAATTATAAGTTAATTGCTCTGCCAATAACACTTTTAAGTAAGACTTAAGGAAAGTTTAAGTTTCATATTATTGCACCGTAGAAACCCTGTACGTTTTTGTTGCAAATACATCAATCAACATTGTTCATTGTGTCGCACGTATTTTCAACACACACTGAGATTGAAGGTAATGTTATGAAATAGTAACCCCAATAATGTATCAAAAATGTAACTACATTGAATAGGCAATTATTTTCCTCCCTGCTTCCCATTCCCCTCCTGTCTGCTCTATTATCTGCTTTCTCGCTTTCTATATTAATTCTGTATCGTCTGCCCATAATATGGGCATCATTTTTCACTCATCTCCCTCTCTATCCGACCACATATCTGCCACTAACTGTTCCTGCCACCTTTAAATGTACAACATTCGCAAAGTTCATCCTGTCATCTTTATTACGACCGCAAAACTTATATTTCACTCACTCATCTTCACTCGACTCGACTACTTCAACACGCTCATGCTTGGTCTTCCCTCCTTTGTATTTAAACCACTCTAACAAATCGAAAATGCTGCTGCCTGGATCATCTTAAATTTCCCTACCACTCCCACACATCGTCTCTACTCATCCAGCTACACTGGCTTCCCATCTACTATCGTTGTCTTTTGAAATTACTCACCCTAGTTTACACAATGTTTTACATGGGCTAGCACCAACATACGTTGCTTCCCTTAATTCAATCTATGCTCTTTCATGCCCTCTACGTTCACAATCCGAGCTATCTCCGTCTGTTTCCATTCCTCCTTGTGCCCAATCACAATTTTGTTCTTTATCGCTACTGTCCCCTTACACCGGAACAAACTGCCCCTACAGTCAAGCAATCAGGCTCACTATCTATTTTTTATTCTTCCCTTAAATCTCAACTTTTTTCTTTGCTTACCAATCATTAACATCATCTCCTTTCCCAACTTCCATACTCATTCATCATTCACCACTTATTGGCACTTTCATAATCGTTTATTTCACGCATCTTTATATTAATGTCCAACCATCTGTTCACCACCTAGGTCAAGGCACTATATATATTTATAAAGATAGCATAAGATATGCACGCAACCGCCACTGACATCTGATCGTCCAAGGAATCTCAGGTCACACTGATCACCCACGCTAGTGGGACTCTACACTGTATGCTTAGCCTGTGCCCGGCGCATTTTATCCCTCAATCTGCTGACCTGACTCTGAGACACACAGAGAAACCACTTATTTGTCTCGAGTGAGCCAAAGTTAATTCCAACAGTTACTATTTCCCTAGACTTGTTCTTTGGGTTTCTTTGCCTGCATGACTCTCCCTATGCGCTGTTGTTTGCCGTAATGAGCCAATCTTTGGGATTAGGCGGGCAGAACAAGAGGGAGACTGCCTTGCACAAGCAATATCACAGCGCTGGCTCACGCAGCTCTGTGCCTGTCTCAACGACTTCATTTCACGGACTGATCGGGGAGACAATATAGACAGACACAAATTTACGATTGGGTTGCGGGCCTACCAATCTGTAAAGTACGCCTCAATTTGAGAACCCAATCCCTTCAAAGTGCCAACCTCCATGGTATTGATAGGTTCCACCCTCACCTGTTTGTCTGTTTGCTATATGTCACGGTTCATGACCATTTTTTTCTCGATTTAATCTCTCCCAGGCTAGACAGTGCCCTTTTCCACTGGTTGTTGCTACACTACCAGTTCATGATTCCTGCTTTTGCTATCGCTTGTCCTGATGCTGTCTCTCCACCGTATTGCACAACACCCTGAGTAGTGGCTCGTTTTCCTGGGGGTGACATCACAAAAGCTGATCCTGATGCTACAATGAGTGGTATCCCTTTGCAAGCCAAGGGTATGGCAACCTCGACGCCCATAGGAAGAGTTGCTTACATTTGTTTAATCCACCAACCCTTACCTCCACTGTTCTACATTATATTGCCTTTGGCGACTTTAATGTCAATTAATGTCCATGGCTACAAGAAAGCCACACTACAATAAAACTGGTCGAGAAGCTGATGTTTCTCTCAATTGAAAGCAACCTTGCACAATTCATTTACTGCGTCTATAAGATGCCAGATGCTAAATCAAATTGGCCGAATACCCAAGATATTTTCCTGACCTTGACCAAACTCCATAAACTGTGATGTTACTGCAGCAATTGGCACATCTGAAAGCTGTCTAATAGCAGCAGAGCATCTCATCACCCTGGGAAAAAACAATATCAAGGTAAAATCCTCCATGACTTGTATTCTTACTTGCCTTGGTGCACAACTTGCTTGCAACAAAGGACATATCGACATTTGCCATGGCTTTTACTGACATACTAGTGGCCATGTTAAGCTTTAACCATAATTTCGGCAAATTTTTGTAAAACCAACGAACGTGGTGTAACTTTAACTGCCGAGCAGCAGTCTCTTCCAAATACAGAAAATGTAGGAAATGTGGTCACTGTCAGTCTCTCTCATCTCATTCAAATCCAAAAATATAATGCACAAATTAAAACATATTATCAAGGAATTAACAGCTTAACTTGCTATGCCACAAATGCCTCTCATGCATTCTGGTAACTTGGATCTGTGTCTATAATTATCTAAGCCAAACATAAGGCCAATCTGTTTGACAACTATTTTGCAGCTCATTGAACTTCTGATTATAAAACCATGAAATTACACGACCATAGTCAGATGAAACAAATAGGATTCACAATTCATAATGTACATATGTTATCCAAATTTCATAATTGTAGGTTTCAATGGCATTATATATAAAATAGGTACCTTAGAACTTGTGGAAGTTCACAAAGTACCTATCACTTTGTATGGAGATCTGGTGCTGCCAGATAAAAAAAACAATTACTGAGCTGGTTTGAGTAATTAAGGGCAGCTCGTCATGTGGACAGGCAGAATCCGCCTTGTCAGCTCCGCCCTTCCCTTTGTTCATAGTGTAATTGTAACGGCGTAAGTAGCGCAGGATACGTTTGACGGAGGCAACACGTATTTATTAACAAATGGGTACTATATAGTACGTAGCGCACCCTAACACTGGAAGGGGTAACGGCCCTTCACCCGGTCTATCCGAGGCAGTGTCCCTCGGCTAACGTTTCCCGTTAGCTCCTACACTCCTCTAACCCAGACCATCCTATAGAGGCTAACTCACCTGGCCCAGCTTAGGCTCAGGTCCGACCCTCAGCCACACGAGCCTGGCCCTCACAAGGACACAGACCTCGCTGCTCTGAGGTCGCCCCTGGCTTGCCCTGCTCGGCTCTTACAAGAGCAGCGAGTCAGGGTAGTCCCAGGGCTAGCTAGCTGGTCATCAGTCTTCACTGGTTCTTCTGCTCCAACGACTGCCTCGAGTTCTCTCGCGCACCGCCTTATATACCCAACTGCCCCCGAGGGGCGGGCTGTATGCGGACGTTGATGTAGACACTCCACGCACGGACCGTGATGTAGACACCGCAACGTAATGGCTTGCTACACCCGGTACGTAACACCTCTACATAATGACCGAAAATGACAACAAGCCAATGTGCAGCTTAACGGCTATTTCGAAAATAAATCAAGGTCTCCGATTGACTGAAAGAGGCCTCCACAGGGATTGGTCGGTAGACAGGCTTTAAAGAGATTGGAGGAAAAAGGTTTGAACTAAAACAGGGTATCCATTAAAGAAGAAGGATATGGATTGGCTAAGAGAAAAACAGGGTGCTCAATGAGCATAAAAGAGGACAGGACAAGGATTGGAAACGTTCAAGGGAAGGGACGAGTTACATAATGAAGATCCAAGTCCGGGGCTATTATAGACTGTGGCTTCAATAAAGAGGCTCTGAACATACCGTCGTCAGTACCGCTACAACAGTACCCCAAACCTCCAAGACTCATAGACACTCAGACTCTCTGTCCACAAGTTCCATTTGGATACAGCAGCCACTAAAGTCCACATTAAGTGGCAGCCTCTGTTGCACTGACACTTAAATACTTTGTCCCAGATACGATTGTCTACCCAGTCAACCGAGACGCTCTCCCCTTCTAATAAACTCCCCATACAGCCCTCAAAATCGGCACATCGTCCCGTAATCCTCAACGCTAACCCACAACACAACTGGTTTGCGACATATGGTGATCTCCAAAGCCTCTTCACATTATGTCAGACGTATCAGTAGCAAATCCAGCTTCGACATGCCTGGCGATCTGTCCTGGTCACTGAAAGACTTGATAAATTCTGAAAAGGTTCAGCTAACAGTCATCTTCAGCCATCGTCTGCTGGATAAAGGGGTGCTGTTGCCACCTGCCATAGGCGTTTGATGCCACAATCCAACTCATAGCTGTACGTGTGTTGATCTCATTGCTTGGTCTCCATGGTGGCCGTTGTTTCATCATTTAGCTGCCATTCTGTCACCACCCTCGTCCTTTGGCCAACCTTTCCAGCGATGTGTGCTGCCTATACCCACTTTTTTGAGAGTTTAACTTGACATCTCATATTGCCGATTGTTGTATTTATTTTAATTTATACCAGTGTGCATCCATATGTAGGACTTTAGAAACACGCGTCACGCGTTGGGTTGAGAGGCGTGCACATGGCAGACAGTGAGGGCAAACGGGGACACAGGGCGCTGAGCGACTTACTGTTGTTGTTGTACCAATTAAGGTGGCATGGTAGTTAAGGGGGCCTGCAGGTGGCCGGGGGTAATTGAGGATGCAGGCCGGTGATTGGACGAGAGGTATGGGTGTCTGAAATTGGCACCGCTGTGTCTACAACAACAACGCCACGTCGCACTGGGGCTGGGGGCGAGTAGCAAAGCGGGGATGGTCCAATTAATTAAGGGGAATTAGTTCAGGATAAAGGCGGAGAGCGTGGAGCGAAATGGGAGTTGGTGCCTGGGATGAGTGACGAACGGATGGAGAGACGGAGCAGCGGATAAAGAGAGTATAGTATAAGGTAGCAGTGGACAAAGAGAATATAGTATAAGGTAGCAGTGGAGAAAGAGAATACAGATAGAGTAGCAGTGGACGGAGCGAGTACAGCGTAGGATAGCAGCGGAGTAACGGACCTTGGTGGAGAGAGCTACGACGGAGTGGGAGGGCAGAGAGAACAAAGAGCGACCGAGCTGGAGAGAGAGTGCAGAGAGGAGGGTCGCTGGAGGAGAGGAGCAGAAGGAGAGCAAGCGAAGCCAGCGGAGCGAGTGAGCGGAGGGACATTGAGTGATGTTGATGGGGAGTTGTGAGTTGAAGTGTACGGAGGGACATTGAGTGATGCCGACAGAGGAGATGTGAACTATATGAGTCAATAAAGAACCGAGAAAGACAAAGAAGCTGTCGCGTCAGTACGAGTATTACACATATGTAGGGGACTGTATAGAGCACAGTGAAATTTACACGATTAGATCATTATAGACAGGCGGTGCAGTCAGGGGGAAGGCACTGTCCAATTAAAGGCATGCCCGAAAGGGTATTTAAATCAGCTCCAGTCGGGACACTTGCCTGGGACCAGAATCTACAAGGTGGAAGACATCGGGGCTGACTGTTAGTGGAGCTACAAGAAGGAAGACATCAGGGCTGACTGTTCACGGAGTGACAAGAGGGAGGACATTGGGCTGACTGTTAGCAGAGCTGCATATACATAATCGTTAAGAAAATAAAGACTTCACCTTTTCTAAGATGGACGTCTCCAAGGAGCTTCATTACACATGTATACCATCCATTCGTCTATGCACACTTTTACGTTTTGAATCAATAAGGAAATTAACCAGAGTGGATGGAAGTGCTTTTAAGTAAGTTAACATGATGAAATTAAACAAATCAATTATTGGAGAGGAAGATTTTGAATTAGCTCCTATCGCATATGTGGATTTTGACAAATGAAATAGAATGCAATTGTATTGTTTGCAATGACGTATGGAGAGAAGTGCGCTGGGATTTACACTAATGGACAGAGGAACACATTCATCAGAGGGACATATATATGCCATATTAACTGAAAATAGGCAGGACAAATGACTAGATAGTATGATGGCTGAATAATGACCACGATAATGAAATGATAGACAAACTATGGCGCAAGAGAACAACCAACATGGAGATGCAGCGAAAAAATTAACTCATGAAGAAGAATCCAATGAGGAATTATGACAATGTGGGGATGACTTCATCCTGTACGTTTCGTAACAGGCACTACAAAATCCGACAATATTCGTCCAGTACTCACTGCGCTGCATTAGCTTCCGGTTACTAAACTAATACATTATAAGATCGCACTCATTACACCAAGTGTTTGCCATAAATGAACTACAATACATTACTGATCTGATGCACTTCTGTGTTCATCTGGAACGTTCTTCCTTTTGAGATTAGGAAGTCACTGGGCCTATGCACTTTTCAATATTCAGCGTAAATGCATACATGTTTATGTTATTACGATGATTGAGTGACCGAATATGTTAATGAACACTTTTTTTTACTTTTGTAGTAATATATGGATGTGTTCGTCAGATTCAACACCTAACCATTGTTTTCGTGTCTGACCTGGCACCCGCACCTATCTCTAGAATAGCTATGTTTAATGTCATAGTTTATTCCGGTCCTGAATAACTTTCGCTTGTAAGATGTGTAATGACATGGTGACACCTGCTGGCCTGAAAGGGGAATCACGGGCACGGTTAAGTAATAACCAATCAGAGAAGGAGGTGTATTTGGGGCAAAGGTAAAAGGTGGGGTTAGCCGAGAACTCCGGGAACCTTCTCAAAGGTTCCACGAGAGGGCGTGACCGGAGGCGGGGCCTAGCCACGCCTGGGGGATATAAGGATGAGCGGACCGGGACTCTGGGCTCGTGAGTGGGGTCTGGGTCCAGGCTACGTTGTTGCTCACCGTCATCTCTCTCCATCGTCCGGCCACGTGGAAGATCTCCTGAGGGGTTTACATCGCCATCATCGTCACACCGCCAGCCAGTGGCGTAGCCGAGTGAGGGCGATGGACCACGCCGAGTGATCAGATGTGTGTAGCCAGTAAAGACGTTAATACCTAAAGTTGTACTCTGTGCAAGGAAGGATAAGTGTTGGCCTGTGTCGTGGCCAGCATGAGTAAATAATGAAGAAGTACCTCTACACGACGTGTCGCGGAAGTCGCTCATTACAGATGTGTAAATTCTGTAAATGTGTTTCCAGGGCTTATCCGATGGCCAATTTCAGAAGCAGGAGTCATGTGAATAGAATGACTATGGAGTGCAATGTCTTTTGATCCCTAATGTAGGACAAATACTAAATGCAAATGGACATATTATTTTTGACTTAAAACTTTCGTGGCTGCAGGAATTAATATTCTTAGTTCTTTCAGCAAAATCACGTAAATATTTATTTATGTAAATATTTACGTGACTTTACCGAAAGAACCAAGAATATGAATGTATGATTATTTATTGAGTTACGCAAAAGAGGTGATGATACTTTGGGTAATCAAGAGTTACAAAATGCAGTTGTCCTTCCAAGGGCACCATTCTTCAATGTTATGACATGTGTCTTTGTAACAAGTTCTTAAAGCTGTATTCATAGGAAGCCGGCCGCACTAATGGTGATTTACATCTTGCTTGTTGCAGGTGTCTCTAATTTTCATCACCCACTTTCCCTATTACAAGTGGACCCCACCGTCCATTTTGTTCTGCGTTTACACTTATTGGTGCTATGTGATAATCATTACGACTTACATATTTCCAAGCACCAAAGTATATTAAATGTTTCTCTGATGTAATTACGTTCCTGACTAACATGATGCATTACTCAAGATTTACATGTCATTGAAAATTGATTCTATACTATGCCATATTCGATTACATTAAATTATCTGTACAATACATTTACACCTATGGCTTTTTCTTGTAATGCCAACTTATAAAATGTACTAAGCATCATTTTAAAATCAGGCCTCTTCTGTTTTGACGTTTTGTAAATTTTACTGTGTTTCAGGCAACATTGCTGCAATCATTTTTTTAGAACAGAAATATTCATCTCAGTTGAAGAATCTAATTCCAATTACATATCCTAAACGAACATATCCCGTGTTCAATATTTATTACAACGGTGACACAAACAGCATGCACGAGATTCCTCATAATAAAACTGCACTGAAAAGCATGAAGATGCTTGGATCTAGCACCGACTAAGCCAACGTATTTTTTTCTGCACAAATCAAAGTATTTATGTATGTATGTTCAACTTCTTTCGCACCGTATGTAGCCAACAATGCTAATCACAGGTGGGATCGTGTTGTTTACTATGAAGGGCATCGTTACTTCTACTGCTTGGTTCTCTATCTTCTTCAGTGCTAATGCCTTGCTGTCTATATTAAAGTATTCTACTATTGCCCCCCTGATTCTACTCGAAAATTTACCTGGATTGGTTCAAAGTAATTCAAAATACATTCTGCCAAAACAGAGTTCCTCATTGGCAAAAAGTCCACTGTCAGCAAAGACTCCAGCAATCGTCATCAGGTGAGACAAACACAGCAGGAGAACTGCGTGATTTATTTTATTTTATTTCCACCACCGTGACTTTACCGAAAGAACCAAAGAGTATGGATTCCTGCAGTCACGAAAGCTTCAAATCAAGATAGAATAATTATAGTTATCTTGTTAATTTGATTATCCGTTGTATTTGGTAAACCTGGCTCATGAGACTGTTATATAAAAACTACAGCATCCGGTGGAGCATGCTCACCTACATGTGGTGAAATAAACCAGTGTACATCGTGTTGATGCTAAGGAGTTCCCATTAGGAAAACCACATTCCCGTGAGGAACAGAACATGCTGTCATTGCCTTTCAAAAGCAAATGAGGTTCCACTCTCCCGATGTGTACATGCAGCTTACGCTTTCGTATCGAAACCTTGCTCACAACATTGTCGAAGCAAGTGCAACGAGGCTTATTGTTTGCTGATATTAAAGGTACATGACTTATAGTGATGATTATGATAAAATACATGTAGGAATCATTAGCGTTATGGGATGCTCTTATCATGAATGACTATTTAAAATGATAGTTGTATTATTATCCATAGTGATTTCGTAGTTAATAGATCAATAATTTGATACCATTTATTTGAAAATAGGCCATTAGCTAGTTAAACATCAACGAAAGTCTAAACTGGTGAGTTCCATGGTAGTCGATCATTTTTACTTTACAATATTTTTTCAAGAAATGTGGTTTGTGAAGTCTGCTATTTTTCTTCACGTTCTGAAATAAACATTGTGCATTAGATGTGTTATTATTAATTGCCATATATATTTTCATTGTTAGGATAATACACGCGAACTCTCTCACCTCATATTTTTGACAAATGTAGAATGGTCTGTGGTTTTTTGTTGTTGCATAATTTGAGTAAGTTGTCTAATGCTGAACGAATACGTTATGGGGTCACACTCATTACACACAAAGTGCTTGGCACAAATAAACCTCAATAAAGGGCATAAACGATCATGTAAACTCCAGTCATCTTCATATTGGTTTTTGGCTAACCATCGAACAAAGACAATAAACGCTTTCTGAGGCGCTTTTGTGGCCAGCCAGAACACTCTTCCTGCTGATATTAGGAACTATGCCTTTTAAATAATCTAGGTTGAAAACTCATTCCTTAGAAATGCTTTTGTATTTAATTTGATGTCCCTCTCCCGCACATTCAATTAGCACAGTTGCCTACGTACGGTGTGAAAAAAGTTCACAAGTGCACACATGTTGTTACCGTTAGATATTGTATCTCAGATTTATAATGGTATTAAGAAACGACTACGTTAATGTCTAAATGCACGAAATAATAATATTATTATTAACAATTAAATTGATTATTCTTGTTATTGGAGTGATTTTTTGTAATATAGGCACATCATTTCCTCGTTATATGCAGCTTTTGTGCTCATGATACCCTGTTATAACGGGCGTCGCTAGAGGAACATATTCTCTAATTAAGCCTGAAACAGCGATTACGTTATCACAACCCCACATATTTCGATCGTGCGTGCTGACAAATATTTAGAATTGAATACTGGACAAAGGTACATCTGTGTGTTACGTTTTAAGTTGGCAGTTGACTAAGAGACCTCCACAAACACAAATTTACACATGCATGGCAATGCCTATTGAAGCTCCGAATTCTAATTGTCACTAAACCTATTCGAGTGAATAGGCTGATAAAGTGCACGTTGTTCCAGGTCTGTAATTGGTTTGGTTTGTTATAACGAGGTGATACTAAAGTTTAATTAAGTTCTGCTTTCTTCCAATTTCAACCTTCGCATCAGAATATGTATTGTCTGATTATATAATTTTATTCTGAAATTCACAAATCTTGAAATTATTTGGAATTGTATTTACTCTGTAATGATCATATGCAAAAATATGTACACTTTGGAAATAAAATGGTGTGGTGTAATTGCAATCATGCTCAATGAGTTTTGTTCTGTTGAATGGGCCAGAAATGTTTTAATATTTGTTACAAGGCAGTTGTGCTCTGTAAGAGTGAACAGGATAGTCATCTGGCTGAGCGGTGGTGCGTTTGTCGCTTTTTAGAGAGATTCGTTGTTTAATCCCAGAGCTACCCTGGTTAAATCTGTGGAAAAGTTAACGATAAAAATTAAAAACGAGTAGGCTGTAGCTATCAGAAGGGTTAAAGCTATTTTCATTTCTCTCAATTCCGATAGATACTTTCATTATTTTGGTCAGTAGGAACTAGATTTGCACAAAACCTCAACATCAAAGTCAATTGAGAGTCCTTGTTGCATGCGTGTTTGCCACTGCCAAGAGTTGTGTTTGGGAATATATTTTTTTCTTTAATTTCTTTTAGTTTCATGCTGATCATTCGTCCTGTGTGACCAACATAGCATTTGCCACAGAAGCAATTAATCCGGTACACACCTTCTGTTGATAGCTTTAGTACCAGATATTCATTTTTTTGTATTTAGTGTACCATGCCAAATCTCACTTGGATGTTTTTGTTCTCCAAATATCTGCCAAGTTTATCAGTTACTCCCGCAATGTACGGTGTTCTAATAGTTTTATTCGATCTTGATTTGAAGCTTTCGTGACTGCAGGAATCCATACTCTTTGGTTCTTTCGGTAAAGTCACGTATGTAGGTATAAAATGAAATAAAATAAATCACCACAAGTATATGTGGTTAATGCAGACATGATTCCTTGCAAAGGTTTCAGTTTGGTGTTTTAACATCTTAACACCTGTTTATTGCCAGAAAGGGGGAACCCCTATTATCATAATTTAATACTGGCAAAGGAGGTCTCATGATATAAACTATATATTCTTATGTTACCAGGTAAGGCCGACTGAGAAATATAGCTCTTTTTTCACAAGTGACCTGGCCACAAATCATAGATGAACGAAGTGGCTTTGGAACTGGAAATTTACAAGATGTGTGACTGGTAGTACAGTGCAATGCTAAGGAGCCCCATCTCTCTGGCAACAAAACTGACACCTTTTAACAAGGAGTCATGTTTGCATAGACCGCAATACCTGCAGTCATATAAAACAAAAGAACATAACTCTGATAATGTGCACTGTCCTTGAAGTTGATTGGTCCACACCCGAGACAGCTTTCCTTAGTGCCTAGTCTCACATGGGTGGCGTCATCTGGTCTAACCCATGTGAGACTAGGCTCTAAGGAAAGCTGTCTCGGGTGTGGACCAATCAACTTCAAGGACAGTGCACATATCAGAGTTATGTTCTTTTGTTTGTATTATGACTGCAGGTATTGCGGTCTATGCAAACATGACTCCTTGTTAAAAGGTGTCAGTTTTGTTGCCAGATAGAAGGGTAAAAAACGTTCCTCTTTTTTATGTTTTGTCTTTCTTTGGAATTTTCACACTTAAATTCTAACTTAGCAATCTTTGAAATACGTAATCGACCAGGCAATGCGTTAATTGTGTGTTGACCGACTCTCTGTGTCGTTTTACATAACATTTCGATACTTTGCTAGGTTATTTAATTTAGTGTGTTCTGTCTCCTCTAAGCCTGCTTACCTTACTCCCCTCCCTTCGTACTCATTGACATTAAATGTTTTCCCTACCCCCTCCTCTCTCTGCCTCCGCCCCCTCTGTCTATTTAAGGCCACCCCACAGAGACGATCACCTCTCTCTGTACCTGGGTTGCTCTCTCTATGTATCTTGGTGATATCTGTCTGCTTATATGTCTGTCTATAGTTTTCTGGTTATATTCTGTCGCTATTTCATTATACCTGATGATGATTGCTTGTGTTGCAATCGAAACGTCGTGTGCTATTGTTTGATTTATTATTTTATTTTATACGTGACTTTACCGAAAAAACCAAAGAAGGGTAAAAAAACAATTATCATATTTTTACTGGCAAATGAGGTTCCCATGGTGAGCCCCATCTCCTCTATTTCTGTGGCGATGGGTCTGATTTGCATTTCGTCTACAAATGAGCGGAGCTAATGGAGATGTACCTCAAGAAACGAGGGATAGCATCAGACAAGTAGTATGAGGAGATCCAGTTGAAACCTATCTGAAAAGCCAGAAGCATCATGAAGGTCAAACTCCCTTGTTCAATGGGAACATGAAAGCAATGGGAGCTTTCACGCTCCTATAAACATCAAAACAACAGACCACTTACCTGACGTGGTGCACGTGCAAACACGGACAGTCCAAAAGCGAAATCAAGGCCTCTGATTGGCGTGGGGAGGGCTGAAAGAGGATTGGCTGGAGGAAAAACATTCCTGCGGAGGGAGCTGGTAGGAACGTTGGGTTGCTCGCTCAATGGCCAGGGTCAACGGCGGCGTGGTGTATTCTGCAAATATGGCCGACTGTGAGGGCGAGCACAAGCCGGCGTGAGTAGGTTAAACGTTGAGTTTTATAAGGGCACCACGGGGTGACCAGCCCCACCCTCCCCACCCAGCCCCACCCTCCCAATCCAGCCCACCCTCCCACCCAGCCCCACCCTCCCCACCCAGCCCTCCCACCCTCCTTTCCCACCCAGCCCCTCCCTCCCCACCTAGCCCCTCCCTGCACGACGGACGGACACAATAATCCCGTGGGCTGGTGTAACCAGGAGGTTCCAACCAGTATAATTGAAGGGATTGGAGGAGAAATACAAACGTAAAAGGCGGGAAACGAGGGTTGACTGACGGGGGGAACGGTTGACAACCGTTGGACATGGGAGGAAAGGGATTGGCTGAGGAAATATGGTGAGATAACCTTCGAGAAAGGGAGCTCGAATGATGTGAAATGGGATAGCATAAGGGGAAAAGATGGTTGGAGAGAAGACGATGTAAAGCAAATAGCATGTGTCGGTCGTCGTTACACCCCCATTGCTTGCTAAAGCAATGTAGATCATGTTTGTTTTGGGCCCTAAAATGTCTGCTCATTCATTTCCTGTTTTTGGAAAATCATATAAACTAAGGTAAGTAGAGATACCTTATATGCTTGAGATGGGAGAAATGTGTGTAATCTAAATACCCTGCCACATGTGGCAGAGCTCATTTGACAGATGCTTCAAAAAGAGCACCATGATTACTACACAGCCACTTGTCAGACCATGTTCCAAGCTCCAAATGCAATCACCCATCTGAGCTGAGCCAGGCCTTCAATTTATGGATGGTTTCCACCACTTACACATATACCTCATTTGCCAGTAACAATTTATGATAATTGGTTTTTTACCCTTTTATCTGGCAACAAAACTGACACCTTTTTTACGAGGAGTCATGTTTGCATAGACCACAATACCTGTAGTCATAATGCAAACAAAAACATAACTCTGATAATGTATGCACTGTCCTTGAAGTTGATTGGTCCACACCCGAGACAGCTTTCCTTAGAGCCTAGTCTCACATGGGTTGGACCAGATGACGCCAAAAGGCGCACAACTCAAAGACAATGCACCATCAGAGTATGAGAGCTCGGGCTAAGCATTTACACCATTGATACCTCATTTTGCCAGTAAAAATATAATGGATTTTTACCCTTTTATCTGGCAACAAAACTTAACTTTTTTACGAGGAGTCATGTTTGCATAGGTAACAAGCTGAGATTAGGAGCACTCCCTTCAAGAGTGTGCTCCTAATCTCAGCTCGTGACCTGTATAAAAGACACCTGGGAGCCAGAAATCTTTCTGATTGAGAGGTCAAATACGTATTTCCCTCATTAAAATGCAAATCAATTTATAACATTTTGACATGCGTTTTTCTGGATTTTTTGTTATTCTGTCTCTCACTGTTCAAATAAACCTACCATTAAAATTATAGACGATCATTTCTATGTCAGTGGGCAAACGTACAAAATCAGCAGGGGATCAAATATTTTTTTCCCTCACTGTACCCATACATCAAATTCACCATGGAAGTGGAGAAGGATGGTAAGCTACCATTCCTGGATGTTATGTTTGAGAAGAGATCTGATGGCTCGTTGGGACACTGTCTACAGGAAAGCCAACCACACATATTCCTATCTGAAGCCCCACCACCATCCGGCACAGAAGAATTCCCTCTTCAAAACACTACACCATAGGGCCCACTGCATTTCTGACCAACACCACCTAGCCAGTGAACTGAAACACGTACACCAGGCCCTCAAAATGAATGGGTACTCGGACCGCATTATTCGCAAAGCTGTTTCTCCAACCATGGAGAAACAACCCCCTGAGACGCCGATCAAAACCTTCACGTTACCATACATAGAAGGCATTACCAAAAAGATTTCCAAAATATTAAACAAACACAAGATCCAGGTCCGATTCAGTACAGTACACAAAATCCGTGATCTAATCCCATCTGTAAAGGATGTCATTCCTGACATGCAATATCCTGGAGTCTACAAACTAAGTTGCACATGTGGTCGGTGTTACATTGGGGAAACGAAATTACATGTCTCGGACCATGTTCGCGAGCACAAGTCAGATCTGAAACACGGCAGGACTAACTCCTCCACCGTGGCTGACCACTGCTATAGCGCTGTGGGCTCTCATATTGTTTTTTCCGAGACCAAGGTGCTCTGCAAACCTTCGGGCTACTATCAAAGGTTTGTTCATGAAGCCATCCAGATCTATAAACATAGACATAACTTCTACCAAAAAGATGGATATAAATTGAGCAATCATTGGAAGGATGTTATTAACCAGGTAAAACCTTAAATGCTTTATGTGTTGCCTTCATTTTCGCATCTCTCCTTTTGCATTTGCTCCTCCTTTTGCCCTTTGATCTTTTCTAGCTGCTCATCCGGCGGCACTCCACTTCCCCCCACCCTCTCCTGCCTGGCCCCTCCCCCCTTACCTATATCACCTCGTATTACTTCTACCCACTTCAGCAGTTGTTTCTTGCTGTGGTTGTTCCACCTGATGACGGACGCTTGTGTTGTGCCCGAAACGTCGTAATTTAATTTATTTTATACCTACGTGACTTTACCGAAATAACCAGAGTACAGGTAAGTCTGTGGGTGTCTGTGTGGTGAGTCTATGGATCTGTGGTGAGTCTATGGGTCTATGTGTGGTGAGTCTATGGGTCTGTGTGGTGAGGTGAGTCTGTGGGTCTCTGTGTGGTGAGTCTGTGGGTCTCTCTTTGCAGATGAGTCTATGGGTGAGTGAGGCAAGTCATAAAAAGGTCCCAAGGAAATTTAATATCAACGTTACAAACGCCGGGTACAGAAACACCTCCACTCTCTCCATAACTCTCCCATCACCCATGGGGCATGGAAGGTGGCGGTGGAGGTTTTGATGATCCAAAATACCCATGCAGGTGCTTGGTTGTGGTGGGGCTGATGCCAAGGCCTCCACCGTCTCTTCGTGGCACGCTCCAGGTTCAGCATTAGTCTCCAACTCCTTATTTGAGTGAGTAGCAATCACCAGATCATCAGCGTACACAGCATTGTTGACAAATATGGAGCCATCCTTTGGTGTGTAAGTGGGTGGGTGAGTGAGTGTGTGAGTGGGTGGGTGAGTGGGTGCGTGGGTGGGTGAGTGGGTGCATGAGTGGGTGCGTGAGTGGGTGGGTGAGGGAGTGGGGGAGTGGGTGGGTGAGTGGGTGGGTGAGTGGGTGGGTGAGTGGGTGGGTGAGGGAGTGGGTAGGTGAGTGGGTGGGTGGGTGAGGGAGTGGGTGAGTGGGTGGGTGAGGGAGTGGGTGATTGGGTGGGTGAGGGAGTGGGTGATTGAGGGAGTGGGTGAGTGGATGGGTGAGTGGGTGGGTGAGGGAGTGGGTGAGAGAGTGGGTGAGTGGGTGGGTGAGGGAGTGGGTGAGTGGGTGGGTGAGGGAGTGAATGAGTGAGGAAGTGGGTGGGTGAGTAGTTGAGCAGAGTGTCTGGGTGTAGTCTCTGTCACTACTACTGGAGGTGTACACCAGGCTGTGTGTGTGACTGTGAGTGTGGTCCCCTCTTTAAGAAGGGGGACCGCACAGACTGTAACAACTACAGGGGCATCTCACTCGTCAGTGTGCTGGGAAAGGTCCTGGCAAGGATTATTCAACATCGCCTTGCCAGGCACGCTGAGGAGAGGCTTGTGGAGCCCCAATGTGGTTTCAGGAAAGGGCGGTCCTGCAGATGCCATATTTTCTGTCCATGTGCTAGAGCAGAGGTGTAGGGAATTCCAACAAGACCTACATCTCTGCTTTATTGACCTGGTCAAGGCCTATGATACCACCAGTAGGCCTGGGCTCTGGGTAGTTCTTCGTGCTTTCGGAGTTCCCTCACCCTTTGCTCACGATCATTAAGGACCTTCATGATGGTGAGCGGGCCCGGGTAAAACTACGTAGCCGGGAGTCAAAGCCATTCCCTGCACACCTTGGGGTGCGACAGGGATGTCCTCTGGCTCCCACCTTATTTAACATCTATTTTGACCACGTAGTTCGTGAAGCCTTCAATAGCTGTACTGGAGGAATTTACATCTGGTGCAGATATAATGGGAGGCTAATTGCTGCTATTCAGAGGAGTTGGAGACGCTGCTGCTGGAACTGGAGTGTGCCACTAAGAGGTGGGGCCTTACCATCAGCCCCACCAAAACTAAGCACCTGCCTGGGTATTTTGTACCATTGGACCCTCCACCCCCACAAACTCCCAATCAGTGATGGGGCAGTTGTGGAGAGAGTGGAGTTTCCCATACCTTGGCAGTGTGCTCATGACCGGCTCCGGTTTAACAGCAGAGGTCTCACTCCGAATCAATCGAGCAGTAATATCTTTTCATCGATTGCGTAACGCTGTGTGTAAGCTACCTGGTCTGTCGCTCCGCATGAAGCTTCCAGTCTTCTCGGGCCACGGTCATTCCCTCCCTTCTCTACGCTTGCGAAACGTGGACCCCCCTAATGGAACATCTTTGCCGGTTAGAAACATTTAGGCTGGCTTGCTGACGATCAATCCTGGGTTTAACCAGGCTGGATTGTGTGAGGAGCTCGCAAATCCTTGAAAGATCTGGCCAAAGTCCCATCGGTGAGCTCCTCCGGCAGGCAAGGCTGCGTTGCCTGGGCCATGTAGCCCGCATGCCCAGCCACCCATGCCCAGCCACCGCATGCCTAAACAGCTTTTGTTCGGCCGGATAGTGGGGGCTAAACGGGTGCGGCACAGGCTACAGAAGAGATGGAGTGATATGGTACAGGAGGACGTCGAGCTGAGTGGACTTGCCGATGACTGGTACCAGCGGTGTCAAAATCGGCCTCTGTGGAGGGGGCTCGTGAAGGACGCTACTGGGCAGTTGGAGGCAGTCGCCCTCCAACAACAGAGGGCGGAGGAGCGACGCTCACAAGAACGAGTGGAGCGCCGGGTGGCTAAAGCACAGCAAGTTGGCACAGTAGGGGGCACAGGTGGTGCATCAGCCACTCATCTCAGTCAGTCGACCTGTGGCACTTGGGTCTGCCCCGTGACCTCCTGCCAGTGGGCGTTCGACACTTCACGTGGCCTCAAGGTGCACATAGCCTGGCACAAGCGTCGTGGTGACGTCACCGCCACATAGTTGCGAATGGCGGTTGTTGTTGTTGTGTGTCACCCTGTGAGTGGGTGTGTGTGTCTGCCTGTCTCTACCATATGTCTGCATGTGTCTGTGCGTCAGCCTGTGAGTGTGTGTGTCTGTACCATCTGTGTGTCTGCCTGTGACTGTGTCTGTATCAATGTCTGTGTGTCTGCCTGTGAATGTGTCTGTGTGTCTGCCTGTGAATGTGTGTGTGTCTGTGTGTCTGCCTCTGAGTTTATCTGTACCACCCACGCGTCTGCCTGTGAGTTTTCCTGTGTGTCTGTCTGTATCTGTGATTGTGTCTGTGTGTCTGCCTGTGAATGTGTCTGTCTGTCCGCCGGTATCTGTACCACCTCTGAATCTGCCTGTATCTGTACCACCTGTGTGTCTGTCTGTATCTGTACCACCTGTGTGTCTGCCTGTGTTTGTACCACCTGTGTGTCTACCTGTGAGTGTGTCTGTGTGTCTGCCTGCGAGTCTGTCTGTGTCTGTACCACACCTGAGTCTGCCTGTATCTGTACCACCTGTGAGTCTGCCTGTGAGTGTGTCTGTGTGTCCGCCTGTATCTGTACACCTGTGTGTCTGCCTGTATCTGTACCATCCCTGAGTCTGCCTGTATCTGTACCACCTGTGTGTCTGCCTGTATCTGTACCATCCCTGAGTCTGCCTGTATCTGTACCACCTGTGTGTCTGCCTGTGAGTGTGTCTGTGTGTCCACCTGCGTGTCTGCCTGTGTCTGTACCACCTGTGTGTCTGCCTGTGAGTGTGTCTGCGTGTCTGCCTGTGTGTCTGCCTGTGTCTGTACCACCCCTGAGTCTGCCTGTATCTGTACCACCTGTGTGTCTGCCTGTGAGTGTGTCTGTGTGTCCACCTGCGTGTCTGCCTGTGTCTGTACCACCTGTGTGTCTGCCTGTGAGTGTGTCTGCGTGTCCGCCTGTATCTGTCCAACGCTACCACCAGTGGCTCCCATTGCGGCGTTGCTGTGGCTGCGGTGCGGCTCTCCGACTGTCTCTTCGTGCTGGTGGTGGTCGTGGTGGTGGTCGTGGTGGTGGTGGTCGTGGTGGTGATCGTCGGTGGTGCGGTGCTGTCTCTGGGGGTGCACGATGGTGCGGTGCTGCCTCAGGCTGTCCGGCTTCTCGAACATCTTGCCGCACTCGTCGCACATGAAGTGATAGGTGGGACAGAGGTTGTGCTTGCGCATGTGCCAGTTGAGGGAGGCCTTCTGCCTGCAGCGGAACCCGCAGAGCTGGCACCTGGGCGGAGACAACGCGCGGAGACACCACGGAGACAAGGAGAGACACCATGGAGAGCTAGCCACAGAGAGAGAGACACACAATAGAGACATGGAGACAAGGAGAGACACCATGGAGAGAGACACGGAGAGAGAGACACACAGAGATAGACACGGAGAAAGAGACACAGATAGAGACATGGAGACAAAAAGAGACACCATGGAGAGAGACACGGAGAGAGAGACACACAGAGATAGACACGGAGAAAGAGACACACAGAGAGAGACATGGAGACAAGGAGAGACACCACGGATAGCTAGCCACGGAGAGAGAGACACACGGAGAAAGACACGAAGACAGACACACAGAGATAGACTCGGAGAAAGAGACACGAAGAGAGAGACAGACAGAGAGAGACACCGAGAGAGAGACACGGACAGAGAGACACGAAGAGAGAGACATGGACAGAGAGCCACGAAGAGAGAGACACACGAAAATAGAAATACGTGTGGTGTACTGTGTGTGGTGTTCCGTGTGTGGTGTGCAGTGCGTGATGTGCAGTGCGTGATGTGCAGTGCGTGATGTACAGTGTGTGGTGTACAGTGTGTGGTGTACAGTGTGTTGTGTACAGTGTGTGGTGTACAGTGTGTGGTGTGCTGTGTGTGATGTACAGTGTGTGGTGCCGTTCGTGGTGTACAGTGTATGGTGTACAGTGCGTGATGTACAGTGTGTGATGTACAGTGTGGTGTACAGTGTTGTGTACAGTGTTGTGTACAGTGTGGTGTACAGTGTGGTGTACAGTGTGGTGTACAGTGTGTGGTATACAGTGCGTGGTGTACAGTGTGGTGTACCGTACTCACTGTAGAGGCTTCTCCCCGGTATGAATGCGAATGTGAACGTTGAGGTTGCGTTTGTTTTTGAAGCTGGTGCCACAAGTCTCACACGTGAAGTTCCTCTCCTCTGGCAACAACAACAACAAACACAACAACAACCACAGTCAACAACAACCACGTGGTTCTGGACAGTGTCTCTCTCTCTCTCCCTGTATCTCTCCCTGTGTCTCTCTCCCCGTGGTTCTCTCTCTCCCCGTGTCTCTCTCTCTCTCTCCCAGTGTCTCTCTTTCTCCCTATGTCTCTCTCCCTATGTCTCTCTCCTCGTGTCTCTCTCCCCGTATCTCTCTCCTCGTGTCTCTCTCCCCGTGTCTCTCTCTCCCCGTGTCTCTCGCTCCCCGTGTCTCTCTCTCTCTCTCTCTCCGTATGTCTCTCTATTTTTTTACGATAAATGGAAACAAGAAGATGCTCGGTGTAGTCGGCACTTTGCTTCGTTCATAATTTTCCCAGTGTCTCTCTCTATCCCGTGTCTCTCTTTATCTCCCAGTGTCTCTCTCTATCCCCGTGTCTCTCTCTCCGTGTCTCTCTCGCTCTCTCTCTCCGTGTGTCTCTCTCTCCCAGTGTCTCTCTCTATCCCAGTGTCTCTCTCCCGTGTCTCTCTCTCTCCGTGTCTCGCTCCCGTGTCTCTCTACCTGAGTGAACGTTTTCGTGCTGTCTCAGATGCCGGGAGGCACGGAAAAGTTTTCCGCAGCCAGGGAAGGGACAGACGAGGCCTTGGGTCTCCCCGTGCCTCCGAATGTGCTTCTGTGTGGGGACACGGGGACACAGACACGGGGAGAGAGACACGGGGAGAGAGACACGGGGACACAGACACGGGGAGAGAGACACGGGAGAGAGACACGGGGAGAGACACGGGGGAGAGACACAGAGAGAGACGGGGAGAGAGACACAGGGAGAGAGACACAGGGAGAGAGACACGTGAGTGAGTGAGTGGGTAGTGAGTGAGTAGTGAGTGAGTAGTGAGTGGGTAGTGAGTGATTGGTGAGTGGGTAGTGAGAGGGTAGTGAATGAGTGGTGATTGGTGAGTGAGGAATGAGTCAGTGGTGAGTGAGTAGTGAGTGAGTGGTGAATGGGTGGTGAGTGAGTGGTGAATGGGTGGTGAGTGAGTGGTGAGTGGGTGGTGAGTGGTGAGTGGGTAGCGAGTGATTGGTGAGTGGTGAGAGGGTAGTGAATGAGTGGTGATTGGTGAGTGAGGAATGAGTCAGTGGTGAGTGAGTAGTGAGTGAGTGGTGAATGGGTGGTGAGTGAGTGGTGAGTGGGTGGTGAGTGAGTGGTGAATGGGTGGTGAGTGAGTGGTGAATGGGTGGTGAGTGAGTGGTGAATGGGTGGTGAGTTGAGTGGTGAATGGGTGGTGAGTGAGTGGTGAGTGGGTAGCGAGTGATTGGTGAGTGGTGAGAGGGTAGTGAATGACTGGTGATTGGTGAGTGAGGAATGAGTCAGTGGTGAGTGAGTAGTGAGTGAGTGGTGAATGGGTGGTGAGTGAGTGGTGAGTGGTGAGAGGGTAGTGAATGAGTGGTGATTGGTGAGTGAGGAATGAGTCAGTGGTGAGTGAGTAGTGAGTGAGTGGTGAATGGGTGGTGAGTGGTGAATGGGTGGTGAGTGAATGGTGAATGGGTGGTGAGTGAGTGGTGAATGGGTGGTGAGTGAGTGGTGAGTGGGTGGTGAGTGAGTGGTGAGTGAGTGGTGAGTGGTGGTGAGTGGTGGTGAGTGGTGGTGAGTNGTGAGTGTGAGTGGTGGTGAGTGGTGGTGAGTGGGTGGTGGTGAGTNGTGGTGGTGAGTGGTGAGTGGGGTGAGTGGTGAGTGAGTGGGTGGTGAGTGATTGTTCAGTAACCTCCAAGTCACTCTCCCGTCTGAATCTTCTGGAGCAACCTTCATTTCCGCAGCAGAATGGAGACACAGAGGTCACCCTGGGTCACAGGGGTCAAAAGGTCAGGGGGTTATGGGGTCTATGAGTTAATAGGTCAGAGTGAGTGTATGAGTGAGTCTATGAGTGAGTGAGTCTATGAGTGAGTCTATGAGTGAGTCTATGAGTGAGTGAGTCTATGAGTTAGTCTATGAATGAGTGAGTCTATGAGTGAGTAAGTCTGTGAGTGAGTGAGTCTATGAGTGAGTCTGTGAGTGAATTTGTGAGTGAGTGAGTCTATGAGTGAGTCATGAGTAAGTGAGTCTATGAGTGAGTGAGTCTATGAGTGAGTCTATGAGTGAGTGAGCCTATGAGTGAGTGAGTCTGTGAGTGAGTGAGTGAGAGTCTGTGAGTGAGTGAGTCTATGAGTGAGTGAGTCATTTAGTGAGTGAGTCTATGAGTGAGTGAATATATGAGTGAGTGAGCCTATAATTGAGTCTATGAGTGAGTGAGTGATGGGTGAGTGAGTGAGTGATTGGGGTCTGTGAGTGAGTGAGTGACCGAGTGAGTGAGTGAGTCTATGAGTGAGTGAGTCAGTGAGTGAGTGAGTCTGTGAGTCTGTGAGNGAGTGAGTCTGTGAGTGAGTGAGTNAGTGAGTCTGTGAGTGAGTGAGTCTGTGAGTGAGTGAGTCTGTGAGTGAGTGTGTGAGTGAGTGAGTCTGTGAGTGAGTCTATGAGTGAGTGAGTCTGTGTGTGAGTGAGTCTATGAGTGAGTGAGTCTGTGAGTGAGTGAGTCTATGAGTGAGTGAGTCTGTGAGTGAGTGAGTCTGTGAGTGAGTCTATGAGTGAGTGAGTCTGTGAGTGAGTGAGTCTGTGAGTGAGTAAGTCTATGAGTGAATGAGTCTGAGTGAGTGAGTCTATGAGTGAGTGAGTGAGTGAGTGAGTGAGTCTATGAATGAGTGAGTGAGTGAGTGAGTGAGTGAGTCTGTGAGTGAGTGAGTCTATGAGAGTCTGTCGGAGTGAGTGAGTCACACGTGAGTGAGTCTATGAGTGTGTGAGTGAGTCTATGAGTGAGTGAGTCTGTGAGTGAGTGAGTCTGTGAGTGAGTAAGTCTATGAGTGAATGAGTCTGAGTGAGTGAGTCTATGAGTGAGTGAGTCTGTGAGTGAGTCTGTGAGTGAGTGAGTCTATGAGTGAGTCTGTGAGTCTGTGAGTGAGTCTGTGAGTGAGTCTATGAGTGAGTGGTGAGTGTGAGAGTCTGAGTGAGTCTGAGTGAGTCTGAGNCTGTGAGTGTGTCTGAGTGAGTCTGTGAGTCTCGGGGTGAGTGAGTCTATGAGTGAGTGAGTTCGTGAGTTACTTTTGCTCCCTCGGCCGTCGTCGCGTTCTGAGTTTTGACTCCGTGGACTCACGACCGCCCACTCCCTGCGCAGTCTGTAGTGAATACACACCAAACAGACACAGGTAAAGCTCCCCCAGGTAGCCTCGCACAGGGCTGTAGCGGCAAGTACTGGAGTGAGTAGCGATCGCAACACAAAGCTGCCCCAGTGTCCCCGTCCCCGCGTCTCTTTGATACCTCTCGCTTGACGTTCCTCCATCGCTGATTTTGCAATGTGCTGCACACACAGAGACGCGGACACATGGAGACAGACGGACACAGAAACACAGAGGGACTCAGATAGACAAAAAGACATGCAGAGACAGAGACAGAGAGACACGGAGACACGGGGACACAGATACACAGCAGCAGTAAATACAGGAATACAATTCTCCCCGTGTCTCCCCGAATCTCATCGTGTCTGCCCGTGTCTCCCTGAGTCTCTAAATGTCTCCCCGTGTCTCCTTGTGTCTCCCGGTTGCTCCCCACACCTCTGTATTGCTCCCCGCATCTCCCTAGTCTCCCCGTGTCTCCCCGTGTCTCACCGCATCTCCCTAGTCTCCCCTAGTCTCCCCGTTTCTCCCCGTGTCTCACCGTGTCTCCCCGTGTCTCCCATGTCTCCCCGTGTCTCCCTGTGTCTCTCCGTGTCTCCCAGTCTCACCGTGTCTCCCTGTGTCTCCCTGTGTCTCCCCGAGTCTCCCCGAGTCTCTAAATGTCTCCCTGTGTCTCCTTGTGTCTCCCCATTGCTCCCCGCACCTCTGTATTGCTCCCCGCATCTCCCTGTCTCCCCGTGTCTCCCTGTGTCTCCCCGTGTCTCACCGAGTCTCCCCGAGTCTCCTATAGTTTCCCGTGTCTCCCCGTGTCTCCCCGTGTCTCCCCGTGTCTCATCGTGTCTCCCCGTGTCTCCCCGTGTCTCCCTGTCTCCCATGTCTCCCATGTCTCCCGAGTCTCTGAATGTCTCCCCGTGTCTCTGTCTCCCCGAGTCTCTAAATGTCTCTGTGTCTCCCCGTGTCTCCCCGCATCTCCCCTAGTCTCCCCGTGCTCCCCGTGTCTCCCCGTGTCTCCCGTGTCTCCCTTCCCCTAGTCCCCCATGTCTCCCCGAGTCTCTAAATGTCTCCACGTGTCTCCCCGTTTNGCCCCTAGTCTCCCCATGTCTCCCCGAGTCTCTAAATGTCTCCCTGTGTCTCCCCGCATCTCCCTGTCTCCCCGTGTCTCACCGTGTCTCCCTGTGTCTCCCGTGTCTCCCCTTTTCTCCCCTAGTCTCCCCATGCTCCCCGAATCTCTAAATGTCTCGCCATTTCTCCCCGTGTCTCACCGAGTCTCCCCGTGTCTCCCCCGTGTCTCACCGAGTCTCCCCAAGTCTCTGTTTCCCCGTATCTCCCCGTGTCTCACCGTGTCTCTGTGGGCCACAGAGAGTGAGTCCGTTCCACTGCAGAGAGAGAGACAAGACACTCAGTTCACCTCGCCGCCTGTAACCCATGGGTGAGTGGGTGGGAAAGTGAGTTGTGAGTGAATGGATTGGTGAGTGGGTGAGCGAGTGAGTGTGGGTGGGTGAGTGTGGGGAAGTGGGTGAGTGGGTGGGTCAGTGATTGATTGAGTGTGTGAGAGAGTGATGAGTGAGTGGGTGGTGAGTGGTGAGTGAGTGGTTGAGTGGGTGCGTGTAGGTTGAATGAGTGGTTGAGTGGTAAGTGGTGGTAGTTAGTAAGTGGTGAGTGTATATTTGCACCTTTATATCCAGAATGAACTCTTGACATCTGTAGAAACAAGAACAGTAACACTCACTACAANCACCACCCACTCAACGGCCACCTGCACACCCACTCACCACTACTCACCCACTACTCACCCGCTCACACACTCATCCACTCACTAACTCCCAAATCACTCGCCAACTCACTCACTCACCCCTGTACCCACTCACCAACTCACCGACCCACTCACTCACGAACCCACCGCTCACCCTCCCTCTCACCACCCACACCCACCCATTCACCCACCCACCCACGCACTCACTACTCACCCACCCATCATCACCCACCCACCCACCCACGCACTCACCCACTCACTCACCCAACCACTACCGTGTAACAAGTGAGTAGGTGGGAGGGCGGTGAGTGGGCAGGTGTCCGAGTGAGATGGAGTGACACTCAGCGGATGAGTGTCCAAATCAGCGGGAGACAGACTGGGAGACTCAGGGAGACACGGAGAGACACGGTGAGTCGAGGAGACACAGGGAGACTCATGGAGACACGGGGAGATTCAGGGAGACTCAAGGAGACGGGGAGACGCGGGGAGACACGGGGAAACATGGGAGGCTCAGGGAGTGGGTGACTTCATTAACAGAATAATTGGGTGAGTGAATGAGTGGGTGAGTGGTTAAGTGAGGAGTGAGTGGTGAGTGAGCGGGTGATTGAATGGTGGGTGAGTAGTGAGTGTTAAGTGAGTCGTGAGTGAGTCATGAGTGGTGAGTGAGTGGTGAGTGAGTGAGTTGGTGGGTGAGTTGGTGGGTGAGTGAATTGGTGGGTGAGTGAATGAGTGGGTGAGCGAGTGTATGAAATTCTGTGTGTGTCCTGTATGAGTGGTGAGCATCAGCTGAGTGCGCTCACCGGGTGAGGCGTGGTGGTAGTGAGGAGGAGAGGGAGGTGGTGACAGGTGAGGGCGTGGCTGTGAGTCCATGACACCAGCGTCACAAGGCTCCGGACGGTGTCACACGGAGACACTCACCACTCACTCACCACTCACCCACCACTCCCTCACCCACCCACTCACCACTCATCGCCTCACCCACTCACTCATCCACTCACCCACTCATACACCCACCCACTCATCCACTCTCCCACTCACTCACCCACTCATTCACTCACCATTCACTCACCCACTCATTCACTACTCACTCACCACTCACCCACACTCCCTCACCCACCCACTCACACTCATTGCCCCACCTACTCACTCATACACTCACCCACTAATACACCCACCCACTCATCCACTCACTCATTCACTCACCTTTCACTCACCCACTCATTCGCTCACCCACTCATTCACTGACTCACTCACGGCTACCCACCCACCACTCCCTCACCCACTAACACTCATTGCCCCACCCACTCACTCACCACTCACCCACTCACCCACTCATACACCCACCCACTCATCCACTCTCCCACTCACNATTCACTCACCCACTCATTCACCACTCACTGACTCACTCACCACTCACCCACCACTCCCTCACCCACCCACTCACCACTCATTGCCCCACCTACTCACTCACACTCACCCACTCACCCACTCACCCACTCACTCATTCACTCACCCACTCACCCACTCATTCGCACTCACNACTCACTCACCGCTCACCCACCCACCACTCCCTCACCCACTCACCACTCATTGCCCCAACACACCCACTCACTCACTCACACTCACCCACTC
>MU249672.1:330000-360000 GCA_018977245.1 Lethenteron camtschaticum | reverse complement strand
TGCTGTGTGTGTGCTGTGTGTGTGTGCTGTGTGTGTGTGTGCTGTGTGTGTGGTGCTGTGTGTGTGCTGTGTGTGTGTTGTCTGTGTGTGTGTGTGTCTTGTGTGTGTGTCCATGCTGAGTGTGTGCTGTGTGTGTGTGCTGTGTGTGTGTTGTCTGTGTGCTGGGTGTGTGCTGTGTGTGTGTGTTGTGAGTGTGTTGTCTATCTGTGTGCTGTGTGTGTGCGCTGTGTGTATGTGCTGTGTGTGTGCGCTGTGTGTGTGCTGTGTGTGTGTGTTGTGAGTGTGTTGTCTATCTGTGTGTTGTGTGTGTGTGCTGTGTGTGTGCTGTGTGTGTGCGCTGTGTATGCGCTGTGTCCATGCTGTGTGTGTGTACTGGTGTGTGCTGTATGTGTTGAACTTCTTTCTCGCCGTACGTAGCCAGCGACGCTCACCTTCTCCTCCTCGTCCTCCCCCTCCTCGTCCACCTCCTCCTCGTCTCCCGGCCGCCTTTGTATCTCCCCCCACGCGTCCGTCTTTGTCGTCCCCGATCTCCCTGCTGGCCCTCCCGAGCTTCCTCCTCTTCGCGGAGTCCAAGCCTCTCCCTCCTCGTCCACCTCCTCCTCGTCCACCACCTCGTCCACCTCCTCCTCGTCCACCTCCTCCTCGTCTCCCGCCCGTCTTTGTATCTCCCCCACGCGGCCGTCTTTGTCTTCCCCGCGTTCCCTACCAGGCCTGCCGGGCCGTCTCCTCTTGGCAGGCGGCGATTGCGAACCTCTCCCCCCGTCTCCTCGTCCACCTCGTCCACCACCTCCTCGTCCACCGCCTCCTCCTCCTCGACCTCGGCCCCTCCTCGCCCTCGCTCTCTCCTCGGAGTCGCCATGAGGGGAGCCGCTCCCCGTCTCTCGCTGCGCCTCTAACCCCCAGCGCGAGTGAGCCCGCGGCCGCCATGTTGGGTGAGGAGAGGGAGCCCAATCACCCCTACCCAAGATGGCGGCGCAGTGGGGGGGGGAAGCTCGTCACGTGATACTTCAACCACCTCCGCCATGTTGGGTGAGGAGAGGGAGCCCATCCACCCTATCCAAGATGGCGGCGGAGTGGGGGGAAGCTCGTCACGTGATACTTCAGCCACCTCCGCCATGTTGGGTGGGTATACTCTTTGTTTCGGTAAAGTCACGTAGGTATAACATAAAATGAATTAAATCACGACGTTTCGGGCGCAACACAAGTGTCCGTCATCAGGTGGGGCGCTTGTGTTGCGCCCGAAACGTCGTGATTTAATTTAATTTATTTTACAACTACTTGACTTTACCGAAATATCCAAAGAGTATGGATCCCTGCAGTCACGAAAGCTTCAAATCTATGTTGGGTGGGATGCGACGACGCCGCCGCGTTGTGGGTGACGTCACGGGCGGTTTGTTGGACCCCTCCCCCTACCCAACAAGGCGGCGATGGAGTTTGTCCCGAGCTCCTATAATCACCCCCGCCATGTTGGGTGGGGAAGACGTCACCCGCGGTGGTTGCACCCCCTACCTAAGATGGCTGCGGGGGAAGCTCGTCACGTGGTCCTCCAGTCACTCCGCTGTTCCTCAGGGGGAAGGACCCCCCCTCCCCCGCCATGTTGGGTGGTGTAGGGGTCCCGTCCGCCATGTTACTCAGGGGGAGGAATCTCACATCCGGCTGTGACGTCACGTCCGGGAACGTGTTCATCAGAATCCAAATCTCCACTTTAAAGTGGAGGAGGAATCCGGTGAGCTAAGAAGCTCTTCGCTAACAGATGTCCAGTAGGGGCACGGGGGAGCAGAGCGTTATAACAACATAACATAATCTAAATATAGGCGTTGGTTGGCTACGTCGGGTAGTGGAAGGTTTAACGACACATTTATATAGTGATAGGCAGAGGTGGGACAAAGTCATTGTTATGCAAGTCCAAGTCGAGTCTGAAGTCATCAAATTCATGACTCGAGTCTGACTCGAGTCCAAGTCACATGACTCGAGTCCACACCTCTGGTGATAGGTTTTTACCCTTTCAACTGGTACAAAAACTGACACTTTATACAAGCATTATGTTTGCAATAACCACAACACAAGCAGTCAAAATGCAAACAAAAAGAAACAACTCTGTATAAAGGTATCAGTTTTTTGTACCATTTGAAAGGGTAAAAACCTATCACTATATTTTGCCACTGGTAAAGGAGGTGTCATAGTGACACATTTATATTTACGCGACCTAACCCCCCTAAAAACATCTGTATTATAGTGTATCTCCATATATATAAAAGGCAAAGTTGTGAATGTGTGTCTACTCTTTGTTTTTTCGGTAAAGTCACGTAGGTAAAACAATAAAATAAATGAAAACTACATTTATTTTATTTTATTGATTGTTTTACCTACGTGACTTTACCGAAAAAACCTAAGAGTATAAATCCTTGCAGTCACAAAAGCTTCAAATCTAGAATGTGTCTGTTCACGCTTAAAACACTGGCACCTGCTAGATTACATCATCGTCCATCAGTCTGACCAAAAGGAGGTGCTAGTGACCTTAGCCGTGCGTGGGTGGAATGCCGGACTGATGACCGTATGATCAAAGCCAAGCTCGCATTGAGATCTGTCAACACCATCCAAAGAAGGCCCCAAATAAGAGACTGAACTGCAATGCCCTCAAAAATCCAGCTGTCACTAACAACCTGCGGCGTCTCCTCTCCGACCCCAACACCACATAGACTGAGCTGCGCACAGCCATCCTCGAGACAGCCTCCGAATCAGACCGGGTACACCAAAAAGCGTCACCAAGACTGGTTTGACGAAAACGCTCCAGACATCCACACACTACAACAGAACAAACGTCAAGCACACAAAGCCGTCCTGTCCAACCCAGACTGCCCCACTCTGCAATCCTTCCTCTCCAAGGTCAAAGCAGAGTCCCCCCAGCGTGCTGTCCGTGCCATTGAGGACACCTGGTGGTCCAAAAGACAGATGAGATCCAAAGCCTTGTGGACACAAACAACACCCAGGGGTTCTGTGATGCCATCAAAGCCCTCTATGACCCCCTAAATCGAGCCATCACCACGGTCAGGTGTGCTGATGGCAACACACTTTTCAAGGCCCACCAAAATATCTTGGAGAGATCGGCAGAGCACTTTGATAATCTCCTCAACCACACCAACCCCACAGATCACCTGCTCATCCGCGACGCACTCCCTGATATGCTGCCCATTCATGAACTTGACACTCCACCACAATTTTCTGAGGTCCACCAGGCAGCCAAAGGCCTGAAAAACAACAAAAGTGCTGGTCCCATCGGCATCCTCGCTGAGATCGCCGCTTGCACCTCATCAAGTCCATCTGGCTGTCCCAAACCATCCCACAGGAATGGAAGGATGCAAATATTGTAGTTATCTACAAGAAGAAGGGTGACAAACGGCTTGCGGCAACAGCAGAGCCATCTCCCTTTCAGTCGCCGGGAAGGTCCTCGCCAGGATAAAGCCCTACCTGCTCGCAGAGCACCTATCCAAAAACATCCTCCCAGAATCCCGGTGCGGCTTCAGGAAAGGCAGGAGCACCAGAATCTTTGTGGCAAAGGAACTGCAGGAAAACATTTCTAGGCGCAAAAACAAAGACCTCTTCATGGCTTTTATCGACCAAAGCGTTCGTCACCATCGACCGTAATATACTCTGGCAGCAGCTCATCAAACTTGGCCTGCATCTTAAATTTCTGAGCATTCTAAAACAGTTCCATGAAGGAATGCGTTCCAGAGTGGTGCTGTTGGTGGGCTTCAATCAGAGCCCTTCAACGTGGAGGTCGGGGTCAAGCAAGGCCATGTTCTGGCTCCAGTCATATTCAACACGGCTCCTTACTGCCATCACAAGCCTGTCACACAACTCCCTCAACTGAATAGATGGAATCCAGCTACAGTGCCGCCTGGATGGAAATCTCTTCAACCTAAGACGCCTCCAAACCGCAAAAAACCAGAACCCAACAGATCTTTGAATCGCAATATGCAGACGACTGTGCACTCCTGGCTCACACCCCAGAATCCATGCAACGTGCCCTCAACCGGAAGTCCTCCTTTTACCGCGTCGGCCTCCAAATCAATACCAGAAGACAGACATAATTGCTCAAATCTCATCCGCGTCCACCTCACTCCCTGCCTTCAACATTGGGGGTGTTCACCTCAAATCGGCACCCCATTTCACCTACCTCGGTTCTGCTCACTTGATGACGAAATCGACACTCGCGTCAACAGAGCCTCCGCTTCATTTGGACGCCTTCGGGCCAGTGTCTTCAAAAACTGTAACCTCAAGAACCACATCAAGGTGGCAATTCACAACGCTGTTTGTGTCTCCACCCTGCTCTACAGCTCGGAGATCTGGACCCCTGTATAGGCGGCACATGAACATCCTAGAAGCCTTCCACATCAGATGCCTCCAGCGCATCCTTGGGCTAACCTGGAAGGACAAAGTTCCACATACTGAGATCCTCACCAACACCAAATCGTCCTTGTATTGAAGCAAGCGTGGCTAAGGACACCTCCGCTGGCTCGGCCACGTGATGCGTGATCACCGCAACCCCCGCTAGGACAGAAAAAGCGCTTCGAGGACCACAGCAAAGCTGCTGAAGCGCTGTAACTTTAAACATTTCAGCCTGGAACCCCGAGCGCTGGACATTAAAATGTATTTTATTACTTTATTATTTACTTTCTTTTACCTACGTGACTTTACCGAAAAAACCTAAGAGTAAGAGAATAGGGCCACCTGTATCAGAGGGGTTTCAGCACCTGGAAAGCAATCGTCTCACAGAGACTCGAGCAGGAGAGAGTCACGTGGCAGGGGAGAGTCACGGCCCTGGCGTGGGGGAGAGTCACGTGAGACCTCCTTTGCCAGTACCACAATGTGAGAAGAGGTTTTTCCCCTTTTTTCTGGCAACAATGCAGGTTTGTTAAGATGTTAAAACAGCAAACTGAAACCTTTTTTACGAGGAATCTGTCTGCATTAACCACAATGCTTGTGGGTCCGAATGCAAACAAAAAACTAAATAAATTAAATCAAATCTAGATTTGTTCCAAAGAAGTCCAACATAGTCTAGCGGGCGACCCGAGGTAGATTCCTGATCGCGGCCACCAGCAGTGACGATTATCTGAACCGGTTCTGGGCCTCCCCTAGGTCGACCCAGCCTTAAATGAGTACCTGATGCAGTGTGTAAACGTTGCTATTAGAGAGACAAAGGCGGCTGGGCATGGTGCCAGCCACCTACCCCCTCGTGTGCCGTGCCGGCATTCATTGTTGCTGCTACTCGCTAAGAGCACTTGCTCTTACAGTCTGTTCAGGCTAACGGGGGATCTTTGTGTTTTGTGTGTATCTGCAGTATCTGTATCGGTATCCCAGTCCAGACCTCCCCAGAAACCCTGGTAGACAGAGGAGGTATTCTGGCTGAGGAAAAAGCGACAGGCCCACTCTCATCGTCTACAGCATCCACACGGAGAATGAGGAGGCCTTCGCTCGAAGGTTCGGAGAGCCGTGAGGCCCTGCAAGAATGGGTGGTGGTCGCGGGTTGCTGAGGAGATGGAGTCTGCCCTAGTAGCCCGCAAGCCAAATCACTCTTTAACTCCATCAAAAAAGTAACTTTCAGCACCACGCCTATCACCATCCTTAAGGGAAAGAACGGCGATCCGATCTCAGACACCCCAGGAACTGGCCTGCAGGTTTGCAGATCGTTTCTATGGGGTCATCCTGGGGGTGAGGAACTCCCTGAGCACAAACAACATCATTAGGCAAGGTGGGCGACGACTGCTGGGGCTGCGATGGCTCAAATATTGGCAGAAGCAGCCTGCATGCCCAGCCACCGGGCATGGCACAGGCTGCAGAAGATATGGCCTGATGGGTGAGGGAGTGGGTGGGTGAGTGGGTGGCATGGGTGAGAGAAGAGATGGACTGATGGGTGAGTGATTGGTGTGAGTGGGTGAGTGACCGAGTGGCACGGGCTGGAGAAGAGATGGACTGATGGGTGAGTGATTGGGTGGGTGGGTGAGTGACCGAGTGGCACGGGCTGGAGAAGAGATGGACTGATGTGTGAGTGATTGGGTGGTGGATGAGTGACCGAGTGGCACGGGCTGAGAAGAGATGGACTGATGGGTGAGTGATTGGGTGGATGAATGAGTGACCGAGTGGCATGGGTTGGAGAAGAGACTCACATGCACACAAACATTATCATTGTAATATTTGTAAACTTATTTGTTTAATAATAGTAAACAATAAACCTTCAGTTCTTAGCGAAAGATGCAATAAAATTGTACTTGACATTGGCGTGGTGACGCATCGTCCCGTACAGAGCCCGCGGCCTCGCCTAGATTGGCAAGCCGGAGGAGGTGAGACATTGCCAGGCTGCGGGCTGGGTCGCTACTCCCGCGCCCCCCCACCATCCCCCGCCCTCGCCAGAATAATACTATGTATGCGCTTTAATAATATTAAATTCATATGTAAGGACTTTATAGCAGTGACTGCACGCATTGGGGTGGGGAAGAGGATATCACACTGTGAAGATAAATGGGCAGCGTGATTTGTATATTTATTCCATGTTAAACACGTAAAATAAAATGTCCCCGTGAGCTGGAGTGAACGCGCTTCGCTTGGCAGGGTCCGTCCCCCCCCCCCCACGCAATTGTCGTGAGTTGGTACGGTCGATGTCGCGCAATAAGTAAATAATTAAAATAATAATGGCACTAAATCGTTAATTAAACGACTTTTAAATTTACGGACGTGAAAACGGAATAGCCTATTCCCACCACGGGGCTTAGGGCGTGCCGGCTGCCAAATTATTTCGGTCTTAAACCCCACCGTCCGAGAGCCAAATCCCCCGCAAGCGCAAGCGCGTGGAGACTTTTATATATAAGAAGAAAGATTATGATAAAATACATGTAGGAATCATTAGCGTTATGGGATGCTCTTATCATGAATGACTATTTAAAATGATAGTTGTATTATTATCCATAGTGATTTCGTAGTTAATAGATCAATAATTTGATACCATTTATTTGAAAATAGGCCATTAGCTAGTTAAACATCAACGAAAGTCTAAACTGGTGAGTTCCAAGGTAGTCGATCATTTTTACTTTTACAATATTTTTTCAAGAAATGTGATTTGTGAAGTCTGCTATTTTTCTTCACGTTCTGAAATAAACATTGCGCATTAGATGTGTTGTTATTAATTGCCATATATATTTTCATTGTTAGGATAATACACGCGAACTCTCTCACCTCATATTTTTGACAAATGTAGAATGGTCTGTGGTTTTGTTGTTGTTGCATAATTTGAGTAAGTTGTCTAATGCTGAACGAATACGTTATGGGGTCACACTCATTACACACAAAGTGCTTGGCACAAATAAACCTCAATAAAGGGCATAAACGATCATGTAAACTCCAGTCATCTTCATATTGGTTTTTGGCTAACCATCGAACAAAGACAATAAACGCTTTCTGAGGCGCTTTTGTGGCCAGCCAGAACACTCTTCCTGCTGATATTAGGAACTATGCCTTTTAAATAATCTAGGTTGAAAACTTATTTCCTTAGAAATGCTTTTGTATTTAATTTGATGTCCCTCTCCCGCACATTCAATTAGCACAGTTGCCTACGTACGGTGTGAAAAAAGTTCACAAGTGCACACATGTTGTTACCGTTAGAAATTGTATCTCAGATTTAGAATGGTATTGAGAAACGACTATACGTTAATGTCTAAATGCATGAATATAATTTCTATTATTATTAACAATTGAACTGATTATTCTTGTTATTGGAGTGATTTTTTAGTAATATAGGCACATCATTTCCTCGTTATATGCAGCCTTTTGTGCTCATGATACCCTGTTATAACGGGCGTCGCTAGAGGAACATATTCTCGAGTGTTTTAATTAAGCCTGAAACAGCGATTACGTTATCACAACCCCACATATTTCGATCGTGCGTGCTGACAAATATTTAGAATTGAATACTGGACAAAGGTACCTGTGTGTTACGTTTTAAGTTGGCAGTTGACTAAGAGACCTCCACAAACACAAATTTACACATGCATGGCAATGCCTATTGAAGCTCCGAGTTCTAATTGTCACTAAACCTATTCGAGTGAATACGCTGATAAAGTGCACGTTGTTCCAGGTCCGTAATTGGTTTGGTTTGTTATAACGAGGTGATACTAAAGTTTAATTAAGTTCTGCTTTCTTCCAATTTTAACCTTCGCATCAGAATCATATGTATTGTCTGATGATACAATTTTATTCTGAAATTCACAATTCTTGAAATTATTTGGAATTGTATTTACTCTGTAATGATCATATGCAAAAATATGTACACGTTGGAAATAAAATGGTATGGTGTAATTGCAATCATGCTCAATGGAGTTGTTGTTCTGTTGAATGGGCCAGAAATGTTTTAATATTTGTTACAAGGCAGTTGTGCACTGTGAGTAAGAGTGAACAGGGTAGTCACCTGGCTGAGCGGTGGCGTTTGTCGCTTTTTAGAGAGATTCGTTGTTTAATCCCAAGAGCTACCCTGGTTAAATCTGTGGAAAAGTTAACGATAAAAATTAAAAAACGAGTAGGCTGTAGCTATCAGAAGGCTTAAAGCTATTTTCATTTCTCTCAATTCCGATAGATACTTTCATTATTCTTGGTTAGTAGGAACTAGATTTGCACAAAACCTCAACATCAAAGTCAATTGAGAGTCCTTGTTGCATGCGTGTTTTGCCACTGCCAAGAGTTGTGTTTGGGAATAAAAAAATTTCTTTAATGTTCTTTTAGTTTCATGCTGATCATTCGTCCGTGTGACCAACATAGCATTTGCCACAGAATCAATTAATCCGGTACACACCTTCTGTTGATAGCTTTAGTACCAGATATTCATTTTTTTGATTTAGTGTACCATGCCAAATCTCACTTGGATGTTTTTGTTCTCCAAATATCTGCCAAGTTTATCAGTTACTCCCGCAATGTACGGTGTTCTAATAGTTTTATTCGATCTTGATTTGAAGCTTTCGTGACTGCAGGAATCCATACTCTTTGGTTCTTTCGGTAAAGTCACGTATGTAGGTATAAAATTAAATAAAATAAATCACCACAAGTATATGTGGTTAATGCAGACAGATTCCTTGCAAAGGTTTCAGTTTGGTGTTTTAACATCTTAACACCTGTTTTTTGCCAGAAAGGGGGAACCCCTTTACATAATTTTACTGGCAAAGGAGGTCTCATGATATAAACTATATATTCTTATGTTACCAGGTAAGGCCGACTGAGAAATATAGCTCTTTTTTCACAAGTGACCTGGCCACAAATCATAGATGAACGAAGTGGCTTTTCAACTGGAAATTTACAAGGTGTGTGACTGGTAGTACAGTGCAATGCTAAGGAGCCCCATCTCTCTGGCAACAAAACTGACACCTTTTAACAAGGAGTCATGTTTGCATAGACCGCAATACCTGCAGTCATTATACAAACAAAAGAACATAACTCTGATAATGTGCACTGTCCTTGAAGTTGATTGGTCCACACCCAGACACTTTCCTTAGTGCCTAGTCTCACATGGGTGGCGTCATCTGGTCTAACCCATGTGAGACTAGGCTCTAAGGAAAGCTGTCTTGGGTGTGGACCAATCAACTTCAAGGACAGTGCACATTATCAGAGTTATGTTCTTTTGTTTGTATTATGACTGCAGGTATTGCGGTCTATGAAAACATGACTCCTTGTTAAAAGGTGTCAGTTTTGTTGCCAGATAGAAGGGTAAAAAACCAATTATCATATTTTTACTGGCAAATGAGGTTCTCATGGTGAGCCCCATCTCCTCTATTTCTGTGGCGATGGGTCTGATTTGCATTTCGTCTACAAATGAGCGGAGCTAATGGAGATGTACCTCAAGAAACGAGGGATAGCATCAGACAAGTAGTATTAGGAGATCCAGTTGAAACCTATCTGAAAAGCCAGAAACATCATGAAGGTCAAACTCCCTTGTTCAATGGGAACATGAAAGCAATGGGAGCTTTCACGCTCCTATAAACATCAAAACAACAGACCACTTACCTGACGTGGTGCACGTGCAAACACGGACAGTCCAAAAGCGAAATCAAGGCCTCTGATTGGCGTAGGGAGGGCTGAAAGATTGCCTGGAGGAAAAACATTCCTGCGGAGGGAGCTGGTAGGAACGTTGGGTTGCTCGGTCAATGGCCAGGGTCAACAGCGGCGTGGTGTATTCGCAAATATGGCCGACTGTGAGGGCGGGCACAAGCCGGCGTGAGTAGGTTAAACGTTGAGTTTTATAAGGGCACCACGGGGTGACCAGCCCCTCCCTCCCCACCCAGCCCCACCCTCCCACCCCGCCCACCCCTCCCACCCCCAATCCAGCCCACCCTCCCCACCCAGCCCCTCCCCACCCTCCCTTTCCCACCCAGCCCCTCCCTCCCCACCCAGCCCCTCCCTCCCCACCTAGCCCCTCCCTGCACGACGGACGGACACAATAATTCCGTGGGCTGGTGTAACCAGGAGGTTCCAACCAGTATAATTTAAGGGATTGGAGGAGAAATACAAACGTAAAAGGCGGGAAACGAGGGTTGACTGACGGGGGAACGGTTGACAACCGTTGGACATGGAGGAACGGGATTGGCTGAGGAAATAGGGTGAGATAACCTTCGAGAAAGGGAGCTCGAATGATATGAAATGGGATAGCATAAGGGAAAAAGATGGTTGGAGAGAAGACGATGTAAAGCAAATAGCATGTGTCGGTCGTCGTTACACCCCCATTGCTTGCTAAAGCAATGTAGATCATGTTTGTTTTGGGCCCTAAAATGTCTGCTCATTCATTTCCTGTTTTTGGAAAATCATATAAACTAAGGTAAGTAGAGACAACTTATATGCTTGACATGGGAAAAATGTGTGTAATCTAAATACCCTGCTACATGTGGCAGAGCTCATTTGACAGATGCTTCAAAAAGAGCACCATGATTACTACACAGCCACTTGTTAGACCATGTTCCAAGCTCCAAATGCAATCACCCATCTGAGCTGAGCCAGGCCTTCAATTTATGGATGGGTTTCCACCACTTACACCACTAGCAGTTGCCGCCCGCTTCGCGGGCGGTGTGTACATGCTTGGTTGGTGGGGAGTTGAAAGTGGCTGGACACAATAGACATGTTTTGGTGATTGTTTTATGTTTATTTTTGTGAGGTTATATGTATTTTCATGAGACGCTCGATCGACAATATTCAAGAATGCAACTTATTCAAATATAGAATGCAACTTATTGAAATATCTGGCGATACACGATATTCTTCGTGTACACTCCGTCTTCCTCCTCGTCGTCAGGTCCCTCAATGAGCGCCTTGATGTTGGATCTTGCCGTGACTCACGATAGTGCCACGTACAGTTGGCCGTGCGAGAAGCATGGCGTTGGTAGATATAATCCAGGTTGTGAACAGTTTGCCCTTGCGCCTTGTTGATGGTCATCGCGAAGGCTGGGACAATGGGGAACTGCTTGCGCCGAAGTCGAAATGGGAAGTCCTTCGTGTCGTCGTCGCTGATGAAGATGATCCGAGGGATCAACACCTCCTCACCGTTATGGGTTCCTGTCATGATAGTCGCGCGAATGACGTGTGGCTTCATTTCCACGATGCGAAGCCGTGTTCCGTTGCACAGGCCAGCGTCCGGGTTCAAGTTGCTGCACATCATCATCACTGGGATGCCTTTCTTGAGGATCAACTTGTGTGGCGGAACCCCGTTGATGTTCACCAAGTTGAGGAGCTCTGTCTCAAAGAATGCTGACCCTGCTCTCTCGTCGTCCTCAACCGAATCTGTAGACAGGTACACTTGTGGAGCTTCTCTGAGGCGATCCGCGACAGCCTCATTCACTCGCTGCACAGCGGCGTTGGTCGGCGTCAGAATAGTGCAGTGAGCGAAGTAGTCGTTCGTTGCCACCGTAGGATAATTCAATTCATCTGCACTGTACATGGCATCGACAATCCTCTTCAACCCGAGTGGAACGGGCTGATGACTGCCGTCCTCATCTCCGTCGATGTGTGAGTTGTATTCAGGATTGTCGATCACCAGTGCACGCGGAATCTTGATGCAATCCGGACCGAGGTCTGGATCAACGTCATGCCTACTCTCTCCGACTTCCAAAATAAATTCTGAAAAGGCAGCCAGTTCTGTGGCGGATTCTTGGTTCTCTGCACACTGGACTCTCATGTTCACAGTCAGATGAACTTGCTTGAAGTGGGACCACAGGTCGGACGACTTGAAACACGCATCGACAGTATCAGCTGGTGTTTCTTTCTTCACAACTGGCAGAATCTGTCGAAAGTCACCGGACAGGACAACCACTTTGCCTCCAAACGGTTCATGCAGATTGTCCAAAATATCGCGAAGCGTGCGATCCACCGCTTCAAACGCAAACCGGTGCGTCATTGGGGCTTCATCCCAAACGATAAGACTTGCCTCCTTGATAAATGCTTTGAGCTTGGACTGTTTGCGAATGAAGCATGTGGATATGTTCGTCGGTTTTAACGGGATCTTGAAGGTGGAATGCGCGGTATGGCCGCCTGGAAGCAGCAGCGAGGCAATGCCGCTGGAAGCAACAGCAATCGCAATCTTGCCTTGAAGACGTATCTTCGCCAGCACATGGTTGAGCAGCGTGGACTTCCCCGTGCCGCCCGGACCATCGATGAAGAACAGCTTTTGATGGGGTTGACTGTCTTGGACTGAGCCAACAATTTCGTCGTAGATTTCTCTCTGGTTCGTGTTGAGTCTGTCAGCACGTTCTACGATGTCTTGTAGCTCGTTTCTATCATATCCTTCCAATTCGCGGCGAATATGGTTGTTCTCAAGCAGCGAGTCCAAGACCAAGTGTGGGTACTCGGAAAGCTGCGGGAGGTCGTCAAAGTCCGACAGAGCCATCCCACCTGCCGTGAGGAACTCGTGGAGGCTGTGAAGGGTCTTGAACTTTACCATTTCTTTTATTTTCTTTGATGCTGCTAATCCTGCATAATGTACGGGTATAAGTAGTACTAATCACATACCTGCATTTCTCGTACATATGCAAAATTCCTCTTGATATGCAAATTCTTTTGTCAAGGCGCCCTTTCCCCCCCTTCCAACCCAGCTTATATATATGCTCCAAGCACGTGTGCTGTTTCATTCAGAAGCTGTCGCCTGGACAGACCTGGTTTTGACCTGAGGACGGCTGCTTGCGTTGTGGCCGAAACGTCGTGAGAATTATTTTATTATGTTTTATTTTTATTATTTTATTACTTCCCTTCTACGTGACTTTACCGAAAGAACCAAGAAGATTTACCATTTCTTCTTTGTTGGTCAGCTGGCGGTACTGGTACTCGTAATCGCGAGCCAATTCGTCGTAGAATTTATCCCAGAGAGCCTTCGTATCTGCTGGCATGGAATACAGCAGAATCATAGCGAAGAGTTGACGAAGCTGGTACGGCATCTGAAAGAGCGAGGCTTCTTCCAGACACGTAACCCATTCGCGATCGCTCCCAAGGTAGCCTGCTCGCATGGCTGCTTCCAGCGGTTTGTTTTGTTTTATTTTATTCGTAACGCATCATCCAAATGCGCTCCACATCCACCATGCCCTTGCATCGCAAAGACACAGCTCCGGTGTACGTCAGCGTGTGCGCCATCCACAGTGACATTGGTCGGCAATTGCACCGTTCCGATCGCACACAGGTTGGCCCCTGCATCCTCCGTCTGTATGTACACACACAAACAGATGCGCTATGGGGCCACCTATTTTTTTTCTTATAAAATTTTATTTTGTTGGTGTTTTTACGTTAACGTTTACGTATTCGCATTGTGGGTGTTTTACGCATGCATCAGATGTTTGGGTTCCTCACATATGGTATCAGAGGTGTGGGTCACTCCATTTCTCAATCGAACAATAACGGGGATCGTTTGAGTTATGACAGCTTGCAGATAGAAACATTGCATGATCGTATAACTAATAATGACAGAATTTGTACCCCAGTGGAGGACATCCCCCACCCGGCGCTTCTTATCGGTACTGTGAGATTTACAATTCCAGATCTCTCCTCCTCCTGAACCGTTCACAATACCCTGTGGTAGTACCATAATCATCTGAATAAAGCGATCACTTTCCAATAGCCATTTTGATCCCGGGAGTTACCCGGGTGGTGTCACACTGTACTCATTGTTTGAGCATGTCGCAAATTCCGATATGGCTTGTGCAACGGCCAGAGAGTGACAGCGACGGGGGCCGGGCTGCAACCTTTTTAGACAGTATATTACATTTCAAAGTGCATGGGATTGGCACTCCAAAACATCATAAATGTACAGTAACGCCAACTGCATCCGTGCCAAACATGATACGCAGACACATGCTGCATATTATGCAACACATGCCCTTACCAGCAGCAGCATGCACAACATTTCAATTACACAACCGAAGTAGACAGCAAGCCGTCCATGGAGACGTGATCAACGTCAATTCATAATAATGGTAATAAGCCGGATAGTACCCATTGTACCCATCAAACAGTCAGCTGGGTTGCCCCATGGGGGTATTGACCCATGGGCGAAACTGTAGGGGGCGCTACGCAACTGGCCGTGGTCCCGGCAGGTGAAGCTGGCAGCTCAGTCCACTAAGACTCACTGTATAGCGACCCCTGCCTACTCGTAAGGTAAAGTTGTTTGGGGACTCCACTAATCGCAGCACGCAGCACCCATTTTTTACATAAATAAACGTAATATTAGCGTAACTACCATTCGCACACTTGCATACACACCGCACTCACACAGCGCAGGGTCTGCGCCCACAGTGCACTGCACCACTGCGGCGCAGACCTTGCCAAACCTATGCTATCGCTCTCTTCCGGGCGTGTTAATTATTTATTTTTATCGAATCAAAGTGAGCTGTGGCTTTTTGCCGGCTGTTTTATTTTCATCGAATCAGAGCGAGCTGTTTGGGCGGGTCCGTAAATAAATTAACGTCCAGATACGCACGCAGACGACCAAACCAGCGTAGTTGTTTAAGATATACCTCATTTGCCAGTAAAAAATTATGATAATTGGTTTTTTACCCTTTTATCTGGCAACAAAACTGACACCTTTTTTACGAGGAGTCATGTTTGCATAGACCACAATACCTGTAGTCATAATGCAAACAAAAACATAACTCTGATAATGTATGCACTGTCCTTGAAGTTGATTGGTCCACACCCGAGACAGCTTTCCTTAGAGCCTAGTCTCACATGGGTTGGACCAGATGACGCCAAAAGGCGCACAACTCAAAGACAATGCACCATCAGAGTATGAGAGCTCGGGCTAAGCATTAACACCATTGATACCTCATTTGCCAGTAAAAAATATAATGGATTTTTTACCCTTTTATCTGGCAACAAAACTGACACCTTTTTTACGAGGAGTCATGTTTGCATAGGTAACAAGCTGAGATTAGGAGCACTCCCTTCAAGAGTGTGCTCCTAATCTCAGCTCGTGACCTGTATAAAAGACACCTGGGAGCCAGAAATCTTTCTGATTGAGAGGGGGTCAAATACTTATTTCCCTCATTAAAATGCAAATGAATTTATAACATTTTGACATGCGTTTTTCTGGATTTTTTGTTATTCTGTCTCTCACTGTTCAAATAAACCTACCAGTAAAATTATAGACTGATAATTTCTATGTCAGTGGGCAAACGTACAAAATCAGCAGGGGATCAAATACTTTTTTCCCTCACTGTACCCATACATCAAATTCACCATGGAAGTGGAGAAGGATGGTAAGCTACCATTCCTGGATGTTATGTTTGAGAAGAGATCTGATGGCTCGTTGGGACACTGTCTACAGGAAAGCCAACCACACAGATTCCTATCTGAAGCCCCACCACCATCCGGCACAGAAGAATTCCCTCATCAAAACACTACACCATAGGGCCCACTGCATTTCTGACCAACACCACCTAGCCAGTGAACTGAAACACGTACACCAGGCCCTCAAAATGAATGGGTACTCGGACCGCATTATTCGCAAAGCTGTTTCTCCAACCATGGAGAAACAACCCCCTGAGACGCCGATCAAAACCTTCATGTTACTATACATAGAAGGCATTACCAAAAAGATTTCCAAAATATTAAACAAACACAAGATCCAGGTCCATTCAGTACAGTACACAAAATCCGTGATCTAATCCCATGTGTAAAGGATGTCATTCCTGACATGCAATATCCTGGAGTCTACAAACTAAGTTGCACCTGTGGTGGGTGTTACATTGGGGAAACGAAATTACATGTCTCGGACCATGTTCGCGAGCACAAGTCAGATCTGAAACACGGCAGGACTAACTCCTCCACCGTGGCTGACCACTGCTATAGCGCTGTGGGCTCTCATATTGTTTTTTCCGAGACCAAGGTGCTCTGCAAACCTTCGGGCTACTATCAAAGGTTTGTTCATGAAGCCATCCAGATCTATAAACATAGACATAACTTCTACCAAAAAGATGGATATAAATTGAGCAATCATTGGAAGGATGTTATTAACCAGGTAAAACCTTAAATGCTTTATGTGTTGCCTTCATTTTCGCATCTCTCCTTTTGCATTTGCTCCTCCTTTTGCCCTTTGATCTTTTCTAGCTGCTCATCCGGCGGCACTCCACTTCCCCCCACCCTCTCCTGCCTGGCCCCTCCCCCCTTACCTATATCACCTCGTATTACTTCTACCCACTTCAGCAGTTGTTTCTTGCTGTGGTTGTTCCACCTGATGACGGACGCTTGTGTTGTGCCCGAAACGTCGTAATTTAATTTATTTTATACCTACGTGACTTTACCGAAATAACCAGAGTACAGGTAAGTCTGTGGGTGTCTGTGTGGTGAGTCTATGGATCTGTGGTGAGTCTATGGGTCTATGTGTGGTGAGTCTATGGGTCTGTGTGGTGAGGTGAGTCTGTGGGTCTCTGTGTGGTGAGTCTGTGGGTCTCTCTTTGCAGATGAGTCTATGGGTGAGTGAGGCAAGTCATAAAAAGGTCCCAAGGAAATTTAATATCAACGTTACAAACGCCGGGTACAGAAACACCTCCACTCTCTCCATAACTCTCCCATCACCCATGGGGCATGGAAGGTGGCGGTGGAGGTTTTGATGATCCAAAATACCCATGCAGGTGCTTGGTTGTGGTGGGGCTGATGCCAAGGCCTCCACCGTCTCTTCGTGGCACGCTCCAGGTTCAGCATTAGTCTCCAACTCCTTATTTGAGTGAGTAGCAATCACCAGATCATCAGCGTACACAGCATTGTTGACAAATATGGAGCCATCCTTTGGTGTGTAAGTGGGTGGGTGAGTGAGTGTGTGAGTGGGTGGGTGAGTGGGTGCGTGGGTGGGTGAGTGGGTGCATGAGTGGGTGCGTGAGTGGGTGGGTGAGGGAGTGGGTGAGGGAGTGGGTGGGTGAGTGGGTGGGTGAGTGGGTGGGTGGGTGAGTGGGTGGGTGAGTGGGTAGGTGAGTGGGTGGGTGGGTGAGGGAGTGGGTGAGTGGGTGGGTGAGGGAGTGGGTGATTGGGTGGGTGAGGGAGTGGGTGATTGAGGGAGTGGGTGAGTGGATGGGTGAGTGGGTGGGTGAGGGAGTGGGTGAGAGAGTGGGTGAGTGGGTGGGTGAGGGAGTGGGTGAGTGGGTGGGTGAGGGAGTGAATGAGTGAGGAAGTGGGTGGGTGAGTAGTTGAGCAGAGTGTCTGGGTGTAGTCTCTGTCACTACTACTGGAGGTGTACACCAGGCTGTGTGTGTGACTGTGAGTGTGGTCCCCTCTTTAAGAAGGGGGACCGCACAGACTGTAACAACTACAGGGGCATCTCACTCGTCAGTGTGCTGGGAAAGGTCCTGGCAAGGATTATTCAACATCGCCTTGCCAGGCACGCTGAGGAGAGGCTTGTGGAGCCCCAATGTGGTTTCAGGAAAGGGCGGTCCTGCAGATGCCATATTTTCTGTCCATGTGCTAGAGCAGAGGTGTAGGGAATTCCAACAAGACCTACATCTCTGCTTTATTGACCTGGTCAAGGCCTATGATACCACCAGTAGGCCTGGGCTCTGGGTAGTTCTTCGTGCTTTCGGAGTTCCCTCACCCTTTGCTCACGATCATTAAGGACCTTCATGATGGTGAGCGGGCCCGGGTAAAACTACGTAGCCGGGAGTCAAAGCCATTCCCTGCACACCTTGGGGTGCGACAGGGATGTCCTCTGGCTCCCACCTTATTTAACATCTATTTTGACCACGTAGTTCGTGAAGCCTTCAATAGCTGTACTGGAGGAATTTACATCTGGTGCAGATATAATGGGAGGCTAATTGCTGCTATTCAGAGGAGTTGGAGACGCTGCTGCTGGAACTGGAGTGTGCCACTAAGAGGTGGGGCCTTACCATCAGCCCCACCAAAACTAAGCACCTGCCTGGGTATTTTGTACCATTGGACCCTCCACCCCCACAAACTCCCAATCAGTGATGGGGCAGTTGTGGAGAGAGTGGAGTTTCCATACCTTGGCAGTGTGCTCATGACCGGCTCCGGTTTAACAGCAGAGGTCTCACTCCGAATCAATCGAGCAGTAATATCTTTTCATCGATTGCGTAACGCTGTGTGTAAGCTACCTGGTCTGTCGCTCCGCATGAAGCTTCCAGTCTTCTCGGGCCACGGTCATTCCCTCCCTTCTCTACGCTTGCGAAACGTGGACCCCCCTAATGGAACATCTTTGCCGGTTAGAAACATTTAGGCTGGCTTGCTGACGATCAATCCTGGGTTTAACCAGGCTGGATTGTGTGAGGAGCTCGCAAATCCTTGAAAGATCTGGCCAAAGTCCCATCGGTGAGCTCCTCCGGCAGGCAAGGCTGCGTTGCCTGGGCCATGTAGCCCGCATGCCCAGCCACCCATGCCCAGCCACCGCATGCCTAAACAGCTTTTGTTCGGCCGGATAGTGGGGGCTAAACGGGTGCGGCACAGGCTACAGAAGAGATGGAGTGATATGGTACAGGAGGACGTCGAGCTGAGTGGACTTGCCGATGACTGGTACCAGCGGTGTCAAAATCGGCCTCTGTGGAGGGGGCTCGTGAAGGACGCTACTGGGCAGTTGGAGGCAGTCGCCCTCCAACAACAGAGGGCGGAGGAGCGACGCTCACAAGAACGAGTGGAGCGCCGGGTGGCTAAAGCACAGCAAGTTGGCACAGTAGGGGGCACAGGTGGTGCATCAGCCACTCATCTCAGTCAGTCGACCTGTGGCACTTGGGTCTGCCCCGTGACCTCCTGCCAGTGGGCGTTCGACACTTCACGTGGCCTCAAGGTGCACATAGCCTGGCACAAGCGTCGTGGTGACGTCACCGCCACATAGTTGCGAATGGCGGTTGTTGTTGTTGTGTGTCACCCTGTGAGTGGGTGTGTGTGTCTGCCTGTCTCTACCATATGTCTGCATGTGTCTGTGCGTCAGCCTGTGAGTGTGTGTGTCTGTACCATCTGTGTGTCTGCCTGTGACTGTGTCTGTATCAATGTCTGTGTGTCTGCCTGTGAATGTGTCTGTGTGTCTGCCTGTGAATGTGTGTGTGTCTGTGTGTCTGCCTCTGAGTTTATCTGTACCACCCACGCGTCTGCCTGTGAGTTTTCCTGTGTGTCTGTCTGTATCTGTGATTGTGTCTGTGTGTCTGCCTGTGAATGTGTCTGTCTGTCCGCCGGTATCTGTACCACCTCTGAATCTGCCTGTATCTGTACCACCTGTGTGTCTGTCTGTATCTGTACCACCTGTGTGTCTGCCTGTGTTTGTACCACCTGTGTGTCTACCTGTGAGTGTGTCTGTGTGTCTGCCTGCGAGTCTGTCTGTGTCTGTACCACACCTGAGTCTGCCTGTATCTGTACCACCTGTGAGTCTGCCTGTGAGTGTGTCTGTGTGTCCGCCTGTATCTGTACCACCTGTGTGTCTGCCTGTATCTGTACCATCCCTGAGTCTGCCTGTATCTGTACCACCTGTGTGTCTGCCTGTATCTGTACCATCCCTGAGTCTGCCTGTATCTGTACCACCTGTGTGTCTGCCTGTGAGTGTGTCTGTGTGTCCACCTGCGTGTCTGCCTGTGTCTGTACCACCTGTGTGTCTGCCTGTGAGTGTGTCTGCGTGTCTGCCTGTGTGTCTGCCTGTGTCTGTACCACCCCTGAGTCTGCCTGTATCTGTACCACCTGTGTGTCTGCCTGTGAGTGTGTCTGTGTGTCCACCTGCGTGTCTGCCTGTGTCTGTACCACCTGTGTGTCTGCCTGTGAGTGTGTCTGCGTGTCCGCCTGTATCTGTCCAACGCTACCACCAGTGGCTCCCATTGCGGCGTTGCTGTGGCTGCGGTGCGGCTCTCCGACTGTCTCTTCGTGCTGGTGGTGGTCGTGGTGGTGGTCGTGGTGGTGGTGGTCGTGGTGGTGATCGTCGGTGGTGCGGTGCTGTCTCTGGGGGTGCACGATGGTGCGGTGCTGCCTCAGGCTGTCCGGCTTCTCGAACATCTTGCCGCACTCGTCGCACATGAAGTGATAGGTGGGACAGAGGTTGTGCTTGCGCATGTGCCAGTTGAGGGAGGCCTTCTGCCTGCAGCGGAACCCGCAGAGCTGGCACCTGGGCGGAGACAACGCGCGGAGACACCACGGAGACAAGGAGAGACACCATGGAGAGCTAGCCACAGAGAGAGAGACACACAATAGAGACATGGAGACAAGGAGAGACACCATGGAGAGAGACACGGAGAGAGAGACACACAGAGATAGACACGGAGAAAGAGACACAGATAGAGACATGGAGACAAAAAGAGACACCATGGAGAGAGACACGGAGAGAGAGACACACAGAGATAGACACGGAGAAAGAGACACACAGAGAGAGACATGGAGACAAGGAGAGACACCACGGATAGCTAGCCACGGAGAGAGAGACACACGGAGAAAGACACGAAGACAGACACACAGAGATAGACTCGGAGAAAGAGACACGAAGAGAGAGACAGACAGAGAGAGACACCGAGAGAGAGACACGGACAGAGAGACACGAAGAGAGAGACATGGACAGAGAGCCACGAAGAGAGAGACACACGAAAATAGAAATACGTGTGGTGTACTGTGTGTGGTGTTCCGTGTGTGGTGTGCAGTGCGTGATGTGCAGTGCGTGATGTGCAGTGCGTGATGTACAGTGTGTGGTGTACAGTGTGTGGTGTACAGTGTGTTGTGTACAGTGTGTGGTGTACAGTGTGTGGTGTGCTGTGTGTGATGTACAGTGTGTGGTGCCGTTCGTGGTGTACAGTGTATGGTGTACAGTGCGTGATGTACAGTGTGTGATGTACAGTGTGGTGTACAGTGTTGTGTACAGTGTTGTGTACAGTGTGGTGTACAGTGTGGTGTACAGTGTGGTGTACAGTGTGTGGTATACAGTGCGTGGTGTACAGTGTGGTGTACCGTACTCACTGTAGAGGCTTCTCCCCGGTATGAATGCGAATGTGAACGTTGAGGTTGCGTTTGTTTTTGAAGCTGGTGCCACAAGTCTCACACGTGAAGTTCCTCTCCTCTGGCAACAACAACAACAAACACAACAACAACCACAACAACAACCACAGTCAACAACAACCACGTGGTTCTGGACAGTGTCTCTCTCTCTCTCCCTGTATCTCTCCCTGTGTCTCTCTCCCCGTGGTTCTCTCTCTGTGTCTCTCTCTCTCTCTCCCAGTGTCTCTCTTTCTCCCTATGTCTCTCTCCCTATGTCTCTCTCCTCGTGTCTCTCTCCCCGTATCTCTCTCCTCGTGTCTCTCTCCCCGTGTCTCTCTCTCCCCGTGTCTCTCGCTCCCCGTGTCTCTCTCTCTCTCTCTCTCCGTATGTCTCTCTATTTTTTTACGATAAATGGAAACAAGAAGATGCTCGGTGTAGTCGGCACTTTGCTTCGTTCATAATTTCCCAGTGTCTCTCTCTATCCCGTGTCTCTCTTTATCTCCCAGTGTCTCTCTCTATCCCCGTGTCTCTCTCTCCGTGTCTCTCTCGCTCTCTCTCTCCGTGTGTCTCTCTCTCCCAGTGTCTCTCTCTATCCCAGTGTCTCTCTCCCGTGTCTCTCTCTCTCCGTGTCTCGCTCCCCGTGTCTCTCTACCTGAGTGAACGTTTTCGTGCTGTCTCAGATGCCGGGAGGCACGGAAAATTTTCCGCAGCCAGGGAAGGGACAGACGAGGCCTTGGGTCTCCCCGTGCCTCCGAATGTGCTTCTGTGTGGGGACACGGGGACACAGACACGGGGAGAGAGACAGAGAGAGACACGGGGACACAGACACGGGGAGAGAGACACGGGGAGAGAGACACGGGGAGAGACACGGAGAGAGAGACACGGGGAGAGAGACACAGGGAGAGAGACACAGGGAGAGAGACACGTGAGTGAGTGAGTGGGTAGTGAGTGAGTAGTGAGTGAGTAGTGAGTGGGTAGTGAGTGATTGGTGAGTGGGTAGTGAGAGGGTAGTGAATGAGTGGTGATTGGTGAGTGAGGAATGAGTCAGTGGTGAGTGAGTAGTGAGTGAGTGGTGAATGGGTGGTGAGTGAGTGGTGAATGGGTGGTGAGTGGTGGTGAGTGGGTGGTGAGTGGTGAGTGGGTAGCGAGTGATTGGTGAGTGGTGAGAGGGTAGTGAATGAGTGGTGATTGGTGAGTGAGGAATGAGTCAGTGGTGAGTGAGTAGTGAGTGAGTGGTGAATGGGTGGTGAGTGAGTGGTGATGTGTGAGTGGGGTGAGTGGTGGTGAGTGAGTGGTGAATGGGTGGTGAGTGAGTGGTGAATGGGTGGTGAGTTGAGTGGTGAATGGGTGGTGAGTGAGTGGTGAGTGGGTAGCGAGTGATTGGTGAGTGGTGAGAGGGTAGTGAATGACTGGTGATTGGTGAGTGAGGAATGAGTCAGTGGTGAGTGAGTAGTGAGTGAGTGGTGAATGGGTGGTGAGTGAGTGGTGAGTGGTGAGAGGGTAGTGAATGAGTGGTGATTGGTGAGTGAGGAATGAGTCAGTGGTGAGTGAGTAGTGAGTGAGTGGTGAATGGGTGGTGAGTGGTGAATGGGTGGTGAGTGAATGGTGAATGGGTGGTGAGTGAGTGGTGAATGGGTGGTGAGTGAGTGGTGAGTGGGTGGTGAGTGAGTGGTGAGTGAGTGGTGAGTAGGTGGTGAGTGGTGGTGAGTGGGTGGTGAATGGGTGGTGAGTGGTGGGTGGTGAGTGAGTAGTGAGTGGTGGTGAGTGAGTGGTGAGTGAGTGGTGGACGGTGGTGAGTGGTGGTGAGTGGGTGGTGAGTGATTGTTCAGTAACCTCCAAGTCACTCTCCCGTCTGAATCTTCTGGAGCAACCTTCATTTCCGCAGCAGAATGGAGACACAGAGGTCACCCTGGGTCACAGGGGTCAAAAGGTCAGGGGGTTATGGGGTCTATGAGTTAATAGGTCAGAGTGAGTGTATGAGTGAGTCTATGAGTGAGTGAGTCTATGAGTGAGTCTATGAGTGAGTCTATGAGTGAGTGAGTCTATGAGTTAGTCTATGAATGAGTGAGTCTATGAGTGAGTAAGTCTGTGAGTGAGTGAGTCTATGAGTGAGTCTGTGAGTGAATTTGTGAGTGAGTGAGTCTATGAGTGAGTCTATGAGTAAGTGAGTCTATGAGTGAGTGAGTCTATGAGTGAGTCTATGAGTGAGTGAGCCTATGAGTGAGTGAGTCTGTGAGTGAGTGAGTGAGTGAGTCTGTGAGTGAGTGAGTCTATGAGTGAGTGAGTCATTTAGTGAGTGAGTCTATGAGTGAGTGAATATATGAGTGAGTGAGCCTATAATTGAGTCTATGAGTGAGTCTATGAGTGAGTGAGTCTATGAGTGAGTGAGTGAGTCTGTGAGTGAGTGAGTGAGTGAGTGAGTCTATGAGTGAGTGAGTGAGTGAGTGAGTGAGTGAATCTATGAGTGAGTCTGTGAGTGAGTGAGTGAGTGAGTGAGTTTGTGAGTCTGTGAGTGAGTGTAGTGAGTGAGTGAGTGAGTCTGTGAGTGAGTGGTGAGTGAGTCTGTGAGTGAGTCTATGAGTGAGTGAGTCTGTGTGTGAGTGAGTCTATGAGTGAGTGAGTCTGTGAGTGAGTGAGTCTATGAGTGAGTGAGTGAGTGAGTGAGTCTATGAGTGAGTGAGTCTATGAGTGAGTGAGTCTGTGAGTGAGTGAGTCTGTGAGTGAGTAAGTCTATGAGTGAATGAGTCTGAGTGAGTGAGTCTATGAGTGAGTGAGTGAGTGAGTGAGTGAGTCTATGAATGAGTGAGTGAGTGAGTGAGTGAGTGAGTCTGTGAGTGAGTGAGTTATGAGTGAGTGAGNCTGTGAGTGAGTGAGTCTGTGAGTGAGTCTATGAGTGAGTGAGTCTATGAGTGAGTGAGTCTGTGAGTGAGTGAGTCTGTGAGTGAGTAAGTCTATGAGTGAATGAGTCTGAGTGAGTGAGTCTATGAGTGAGTGAGTCTGTGAGTGAGTCTGTGAGTGAGTGAGTCTATGAGTGAGTCTATGAGTGAGTGAGTCTGTGAGTGTGTGAGTGAGTCTTCTGTGAGTGAGTCTGTGAGTGAGTGAGTCTGAGTGAGTCTGTGAGTGAGTCTATGAGTGAGTGAGTTCGTGAGTTACTTTTGCTCCTCGGCCGTCGTCGCGTTCTGAGTTTTGACTCCGTGGACTCACGACCGCCCACTCCCCTGCGCAGTCTGTAGTGAATACACACCAAACAGACACAGGTAAAGCTCCCCCAGGTAGCCTCGCACAGGGCTGTAGCGGCAAGTACTGGAGTGAGTAGCGATCGCAACACAAAGCTGCCCCAGTGTCCCCGTCCCCGCGTCTCTTTGATACCTCTCGCTTGACGTTCCTCCATCGCTGATTTTGCAATGTGCTGCACACACAGAGACGCGGACACATGGAGACAGACGGACACAGAAACACAGAGGGACTCAGATAGACAAAAAGACATGCAGAGACAGAGACAGAGAGACACGGAGACACGGGGGACACAGATACACAGCAGCAGTAAATACAGGAATACAATTCTCCCCGTGTCTCCCCGAATCTCATCGTGTCTGCCCGTGTCTCCCTGAGTCTCTAAATGTCTCCCCGTGTCTCCTTGTGTCTCCCGGTTGCTCCCCACACCTCTGTATTGCTCCCCGCATCTCCCCTAGTCTCCCCGTGTCTCCCCGTGTCTCACCGCATCTCCCTAGTCTCCCCTAGTCTCCCCGTTTCTCCCCGTGTCTCACCGTGTCTCCCCGTGTCTCCCCATGTCTCCCCGTGTCTCCCTGTGTCTCCGTGTCTCCCAGTCTCACCGTGTCTCCCTGTGTCTCCCTGTGTCTCCCCGAGTCTCCCCGAGTCTCTAAATGTCTCCCTGTGTCTCCTTGTGTCTCCCCATTGCTCCCCGCACCTCTGTATTGCTCCCCGCATCTCCCCTAGTCTCCCCGTGTCTCCCTGTGTCTCCCCGTGTCTCACCGAGTCTCCCCGAGTCTCCTATAGTTTCCCCGTGTCTCCCCGTGTCTCCCCGTGTCTCCCCGTGTCTCATCGTGTCTCCCCGTGTCTCCCGTGTCTCCCCTAGTCTCCCCATGTCTCCCATGTCTCACCGAGTCTCTGAATGTCTCCCCGTGTCTCCCCTAGTCTCCCCGAGTCTCCCTGTGTCTCCCCGTGTCTCCCCGCATCTCCCCTAGTCTCCCCGTGTCTCCCCGTGTCTCCCCGTGTCTCCCCGTGTCTCCCCTAGTCTCCCCTAGTCTCCCCATGTCTCCCCGAGTCTCTAAATGTCTCCACGTGTCTCCCCGTTTCGCCCCTAGTCTCCCCATGTCTCCCCGAGTCTCTAAATGTCTCCCTGTGTCTCCCCGCATCTCCCCTAGTCTCCCCGTGTCTCACCGTGTCTCCCTGTGTCTCCCCGTGTCTCCCCTTTTCTCCCCTAGTCTCCCCATGTCTCCCCGAATCTCTAAATGTCTCGCCATTTCTCCCCGTGTCTCACCGAGTCTCCCCGTGTCTCCCCCGTGTCTCACCGAGTCTCCCCAAGTCTCCCCTAGTTTCCCCGTATCTCCCCGTGTCTCACCGTGTCTCTGTGGAGCCACAGACAGAGTGACACTGTCCGGTTCCAGCTGCAGAGAAGAGAGACAACGACACTCAGTTCACCTCGCCAGCACTGTAACCCATTGGGTGAGTGGGTGGGAAAGTGAGTTGTGAGTGAATGGATTGGTGAGTGGGTGAGCGAGTGAGTGGATGGGTGGGTGAGTGATTGGGGAAGTGGTGAGAGATTGGGTGGGTCAGTGATTGATTGAGTGTGTGAGAGAGTGAATGAGTGAGTGGGTGGTGAGTGGGTGAGTGAGTGGTTGAGTGGGTGCGTGTATGGTTGAATGAGTGGTTGAGTGGTAAGTGGTGAGTAGTTGAGTAAGTGGTGAGTGTATATTTGCACCTTTATATCCAGTAATGAACTCTTGACATTCTGTAGAAACAGAGAGACAGTAAGTCACTCACTTACCAATCACTCACCCACTCACACGGCCACCTGCACACCCACTCACCCACTCACTCACCACTCACTCACCCGCTCACACACTCATCCACTCACTAACTCGCCAAATCACTCGCCAACTCACTCACTCACCCCTGTACCCACTCACCAACTCACCGACCCACTCACTCACGAACCCACTCGCTCACCCTCCCTCTCACTCACCCACTCACCCACCCATTCACCCACCCACCACGCACTCACCACTCACTCACCACCCATTCACTCACCCACCCACCCACGCACTCACCCACTCACTCACCCAACCACTCACCGTGTAAGCATTAGTGAGTGGAGGTGGTGAGGGCGGTGAGTGGGCAGGATGTCCGAGTGGAGATGGAGTGACACTCCAGCGGAATGAGTGTCCAGAATCACAGCGCCAGGAGACAGACTGGAGAGACTCAGGGAGACACGGAGAGACACGGTGAGACTCGAGGAGACACAGGAGACTCATGGAGACACGGGAGATTCAGGGAGACTCAAGGAGACACGGGGAGACGCGGGGAGACACGGGGAAACATGGTGAGGCTCAGGGAGATATGGAGTGACTTCATTAACAGAATAATTGGGTGAGTGAATGAGTGGGTGAGTGGTTAAGTTGAGGAGTGAGTGGTGAGTGAGCGGGTGATTGAATGGTGGGTGAGTAGTGAGTGTTAAGTGAGTCGTGAGTGAGTCATGAGTGGTGAGTGAGTGGTGAGTGAGTGAGTTGGTGGGTGAGTTGGTGGGTGAGTGAATTGGTGGGTGAGTGAATGAGTGGGTGAGCGAGTGTATGAAATTCTGTGTGTGTCCTGTATGAGTGGTGAGCATCAGCTGAGTGCGCTCACCGGGTGAGGCGTGGTGGTAGTGAGGAGGAGAGGGAGGTGGTGACAGGTGAGGGCGTGGCTGTGAGTCCATGACACCAGCGTCACAAGGCTCCGGACGGTGTCTACACGGAGACACTCACCACTCACTCACCACTCACCCACCACTCCCTCACCCACCCACTCACCACTCATCGCCTCACCCACTCACTCATCCACTCACCCACTCATACACCCACCCACTCATCCACTCTCCCACTCACTCACCCACTCATTCACTCACCATTCACTCACCCACTCATTCACTACTCACTCACCACTCACCCACCACTCCCTCACCCACCCACTCACCACTCATTGCCCCACCTACTCACTCATACACTCACCCACTAATACACCCACCCACTCATCCACTCACTCATTCACTCACCTTTCACTCACCCACTCATTCGCTCACCCACTCATTCACTACTCACTCACGGCTCACCCACCCACCACTCCCTCACCCACTAACCACTCATTGCCCCACCCACTCACTCACCACTCACCCACTCACCCACTCATACACCACCCACTCATCCACTCTCCCACTCACCATTCACTCACCCACTCATTCACCACTCACTACTCACTCACCACTCACCCACCACTCCCTCACCCACCCACTCACCACTCATTGCCCCACCTACTCACTCATCCACTCACCCACTCACCCACTCACCCACTCACTCATTCACTCACCTTTCACTCACCCACTCATTCGCTACTCACTACTCACTCACCGCTCACCCACCACCACTCCCTCACCACTCACCACTCATTGCCCCAACCACCCACTCACTCACTCACCACTCACCCACTCACCCACTCATACACCCACCCACTCATCCACTCTCCCACTCACCATTCACTCACCCACTCACACCACTCACTACTCACTCACCACTCACCCACCACTCCCTCACCCACCCACTCACCACTCATTGCCCCACCTACTCACTCATCCACTCACCCACTCACCCACTCACTCATTCACTCACCTTTCACTCACCCACTCATTCGCTACTCACTACTCACTCACCGCTCACCACCACCACTCCTCACCCACTCACCACTCATTGCCCCAACCACCCACTCACTCACTCACCACTCATCCACTCACCCACTCATACACCCACCCACTCATCCACTCTCCCACTCACCATTCGCTCACCCACTCATTCGCTCACCCACTCATTCACCACTCACTCACCCACCACTCCCTCACCCACCACTCACCACTCATTGCCTCACCCACTCACTCATCCACTCACCCACTCACCCACTCATACACCCACCCACTCACCACTCTCCCACTCACCACCCACTCATTCACTCACCATCACTCACCCACTCATTCGCTCACCCTCTCATTCACCACTCACTACTCGCTCACCCACCACCACTCCCTCACCCACCCACTCACCACTCATTGCCCCACCCACCCACTCACTCACCACTCACCCTCATTCTCAGGTTCTTTGAGTCCACTGTGTCTTGTACACAGTCGGCCTGCAACCACAACCACCACCATCACAAACACTATCACAGCCATTATCTCAACCTCTAATCACAACCACTATCACAACCACGATCGCAACGAATAACCGCAATGTGCCACTACGACGGACGTCACCACGGCGCCTGTGCCAGCCAGGTCACTTAGCCACGTAGTGTCGAAGGCTCGCTGACAGGTCACGGACAGACCCAGGTGCCATGGGTCGGCTGACTGAGATGACTGCCAGATCACTAGAACAACTACCACAACCACAATAGCACAACTAAAACCATCACAACTACAAATATAATAAAAAAAAAACAACCACCATCTTTGGTTCTTTAGGTAAAGTCACGTAGTTAGATATAAATTAAATTAAACAAATCACTACGCTTCGATTGCAACACAAGCGGTCGTCCCCTTTGCCTGATGACGATTGCTTGCGTTGCGATCTAAATGTCGTGATCTGTTACTTTTCTACCTAGTGACGTTACCGAAAGAACCAGTGTATGGATTCCTGCAGTCACGAAAGCTTCTAATCAAGATTGAACCACTTTGTATGTATGCTGTGTGTGTTGTGTGTGTGTGTGTGTGTGTGTTGGTGTGCGTGTGTGTGTGTGTGTGCTGTGTGTGTGCTGTGTGTGTACTGTGTGTGTGCTGTGTGTGTGTGTGTGTNNTGTGTGTGTGTGTGTGTGTATGTGTGTGTGCTGTGTGTGTGTGTGTGTGTGTGCTGTGTGTGTGCTGGTGTGTGCTGTGTGTGTGCTGTGNTGTGTGTGTGTGTGTGTGTTCCNTGTGTGTGTGTGTGTGTGTGTGCTGTGGTGTGCTGTGTGTGTATANTGTGTGTGTGTGTGTGTGTGTGTGTGTGTGTGTGCATGTGTGTGTGTGTGTGTGTGTGTGNGTGTGTGTGTGTGTGTGTGTGTGTGTGTGTGTGTATGNGCNGTGGTGTGCTGTGTGGTGTGTGTGTGTGTGTAGTTGTGTGGTGTGTGTGTGTGTGGTGTGTGTGTGTGTGTGTGTACTGGTGTGGTGTGTGCGCTANGTGTGTGTGTGTGTGGTGGTGTCTGTGTGCTGTGNGTTGNTGTGTGGTGTNTGTGTGTGTGTGTGTGTGTGTGTGTGTGTGTGTGTGTGTGGTGTGTGTGTGTNCTGGTGTGNTGTGTGTGTNTGGTGTGTGCGCGCTNGTG